>RXON01004329.1:92500-119374 GCA_009667805.1 Leptobrachium leishanense | reverse complement strand
AGTGCAGCCAAATATTGTGCCTTTCATGGCAGCAAGTGCCTTCACACCGTAATCCTTTTGTGGTATTGTGTAAGAGTTCAGTGCTGGAGGTTTTGTGAATGCAGAAGACATCCCCGATCTATTCCGTTACTTCAGCATTAGGGGATTGAGAGCTGCTAACCCAGGACTGATTCATTTTTATAAATGTCAGCCGGTCTACAGAGTCGGTGGACAGACGCACTCTTTTTTCTGTGACAAAACCTCCAGCGGCACTGAACGTCCTTTCAGAAAGTTCGCTAGATGAAGGGCAACCTAGTAGCTGCATAGCATATTGGCTAAGTTCTGGCCAGTGATCCAATCTCAACACCCAGTAAGCCAGTGGATCATCTGCTGGAAAGGTATCCAGGTCTGCCCTTGCCCCTAGGTAGTCCTGCACCATATGGTGAAGACGCTGGCAATGGGTGCCTACATTTGACATCCCTGGGCGTCGTGGACTAAAAAATTTTAAAAATGCATCAGTCAAGCAGCCCTGGCCTTCACCATGATTCCTCTGATCATCCGCAGCCGCAGAAGCACGTGTGTCATCACTTGTTAACCTAGCAGTGCCTTGAAAGGTGTTACACAAGTGTCGCTTTAGAGTGTCCTCAAGTTTATTCATCCTGTGCTCCCTCTGTGCGGGCAGGATGAGCTCTGCAACTTTACCCTTGTATCATGGATCAAGAAGTTTTGCCAACCAGTAATGATCCCTCTCCTTGATAGCACGAATCCTGGGGTCCTTTAGCAGGCCTTGCATTATAAGGGAGCCCATGCAGCGTAGGTTGGAGGTGGCATTAGCTTCCGAGTCTTCCTGGTCAATGAGGATGACCCCATCGTGCACTTCCTCCTCCCAGCCACGCACTAGCCCTTGTGTTTCTGGAAACATGAAACCCTCCCTTGAGGAATCCACACCTTCAATGCCTCCACTACTTAAATATTCCTCCTCCTCCTCCTCCTGTCTGATCTGAGGAGGACCCGCTGGAATGCTGTCTGCAGAAAGACTGGGGCCTTCAGCACTAGGGAAGGCCTCCTCCTCCTCCTCCCGCTGCCCTGCCTCTAGAGCCACATCTATAATTCCCCGCAGAGTGTGCTCCAGCAGGAACACTAAAGGAATTGTGTCACTGATGCATGCACTGTCCCTGCTCACCATCCTCGTTGCCTCCTCAAATGGGGACAGTACAGTGCATGCATCCTTGATCATCAGCCACTGCAGGGGGGAAAAAAAACAAGTTGAGCTGAACCTGTCCTTGTGCCATACTCACACAGGAACTCGTTGATGGTCCTCTGCTGCTTGTGCAGACGCTGCAGCATTGCTAATGTCAAGTTCCACCTGGTGGGCATGTCACAGATCAGACGATTTGTGGGAAGGTGGAATTTTCTTTGAATTTATACCAGGTGAATGCTTGCTGGAAATGAATGTCTAAAGTGGCTGCAGACTTTTCTGGCGTGGCTGAGAAGCTCTGCCAGCCATGGGTACTTGGTTAGGAAATGCTGTACCACCAGATTTAGGACGTGTGCTGGGCATGGTACATGCATCAATTTACCCTTGCGTAGGGCGGAGAGAAGGTTTCTGCCATTATCACAGACGATCATTCCCAGCTCAAGCTGGCGTGATGTTAACCATCTCTGCACCTGGCCCTGCAGAGCTGACAGAATTTCTGGCCCGGTGTGGCTCCTGTCCCCTAAACAAACCAGCTCAAGCACAGTATGGCTTCTTTTTGCTTGAGTCATTGCGTAGACCCTGTCAGGTGTTGGTTTAACTGCCACTTCGCCAGAGACACAGAAGGAGGAGGAGGAGGAGGAAGAGAGTTGGTGGTGGTGGAGCAGACAGACCTCATACAAGCAGCTTTCTGGTGGCGTGGCGGATGAACAAGCTCCAGCACTGAGCCCCATCTTGGATCCCTCCCAGCTGCAATCAAAGTTACCCAGTGTGCCGTGAAGGAAATGTAGCGACCTTGTCCATGCTTGCTGGACCACGTGTCTAAAGTCACATGCACCTTGCTGCTGACTGCCTTTCCCAATGACTCGATAACATTGTCTTCAACGTGCTGGTATAGTGCTGGACTTGCCTTGCGTGAAAAGTAATAGCGTTTTGGAACCTGCCACTGTGGTACAGCACATTCAGCAAATTCACGGAAGGGAGCAGAGTCCACCAGCTGGAAAGGCAGCAGCTGCAATGCAAGTATTTTTGCTAAACTGGCATTTAGATGCTGTGCTTGGGGATGGTAGGGACTATGTTTTTTCTTACGCTGCAGCAGCTGCAGCAATGTAATCTGACTGTGTAAATTTTCAGCTGATGGGATGCTGTCACATTGTGAGGAAGGACCTGGTACATCCATTACTGTAGCATCATCCCTGTCAGTGGAGGTTGTAGGCAATGACATGGCAGGACATACAGTGGAGGTAGAGACAGATGAGGAGGAGGAGGACCTACGCTAAGTTTTGCCCCAGCGGGATGTGTGCCAGGAGGTCATATGTCGCCTCAAGCACATGGTATCCAAGTGTCCAGTGTCTTTCCCAAGCTTAAGCCTCATCTGACATCGATTACAAATAGCAACGGTGGGGTCTGCTGCATATTTCTTAACTCACAGAGTTTTGCAGAGGATGCACCACTTCCACGATGACCAAGGGCACAGCAATCTGACACAGAGGCTGCTCTTATCTGTGTCTGGGAGCGTCTGTCTGTCCTTTTTGGTCTTTCTGACATGGTGAGTGATATATACATTAAAGATATACAGATTTTGCAGAACAATGGTATAAATCAGTGATACAGCCTGGCTGATAGCTGGCAACACCCAGATTCTACTCTGAATAGATAAACAGATGAACTCTGATTAAACTGTGTTATTGTATGGTATCTAGAATTAGATTAAAGATTAACAGATTTTGCAGAACAATGCAGTGATACAGCCTGATAGCCTGACAGCAGCTGGCAGTGCCAACACACAGATTACAATTCCCAGATATCTGCTAGAAGTATGTGGGACCCCCTGATAGCTGACAGTGAGAAGACACAGATTACAATTCCCAGATAATTATGTGCTTGAAGAACGTGAGACCCCAATAGCTGGTAGTGAGAAGACACAGATTACAATTCACAGAAATCTACTAAACGTCTGTGAGACACACTGAACGAACAATCTCCTCTCACTCGTGCAAAAAAAACGTGATGAGGCTGCAGGGAAGCCTTATATAGTGTGCTGCGGGACTTAGCTCTGTGAGCCCATGATTGGGCAAAATTTGCCCAATCAGGACTCTGAGCCCTGATTGGCATAGTCTTGCACCTGTCTTGCACCTGACCTGTGGTCAGGTGCAAGGCTGTAGCCAATTACGAGCTTCAAGCCAGTGGAAAAGTGCATTGTGGTCCATTGTGGGCGAACACCCGGAAATATTTGATGTTCGCCGAATGGCTGAATGGGCAATGTTCGATTTGAACTCATGTTCGGATCGAACCACCAGCCCATCCCTATATATAAGCACAAATGTTTGGGTTATAAAATGTGAAAAACAATTTTATCCGCTGTAAATTATTTAATGCTAAATGGAAATTATAATTTTTCTTTACATTTTCTGATATAGCGTTTTGATGTGACACAACACATACACATAATAATGATATGTTATGATTCTGCTGAAAATAAAGACATATAATGTGTCTGGGTCCTACAATAAAACATGACTTCAAACATGGTTAAACACGATGTGCACAAGATGGTTAAAATGAGCTCAGCATGCAGAGGTGAAATTGCTTAGCAGTATAAGGGTAGCAGTAAAATGAGCTCATGCAGGGCTGGACTGGCCTACCGGGATACCGGGAGGAATCCCGGTAGGCTGCTTAAACTTTGGGGCCATTTTTATTTTTTCCATCTTTCTATGGTGACTGACAAGCGAGGCCGCGGGTTGGGGCCTGCCCAGCTACACACTGCCTTGCTACCGCGGCCGGCTGAGCTAGACACTGCCTTGCTGCTGCGGCCGGCCCAGCTACACACTGCCTTGCTGCTGCAGCCTGCCCAGCTACACACTGCCTTGCTTCCGTGTCCGGCCCAGCTGCACACTGCCTTGCATCTGCAGCCAGCCCAGCTACACACTGCCTTGCTGCCATGGCCGGCCCAGCTACACACTGCCTTGCTGCCACAGCAAGCCCAGCTACACACTGCCTCACTGCTGCGGGCTGCCCAGCTGCACACTGCCTTGCTGCTGCGGCTGCCCAGCTGCACACTGCCTTGCCGCTGCGGCTGGCCCAGCTACACACTGCCTTGCTGCTGCAGCCGGCCCAGCTACACACTGCCTTGCTGCTGCGGCCGGCCCAGCTACACACTGCCTTGCTGCCACATCCAGCCCAGCTGCACACTGCCATGCTGCCATGGCCGACTTGTTAATTGTCAGCGAGTCAGCTCCGGTCTCTTCAGCTCAACTGCCACTCTCTGTGTGAGTGAGGAGGGCTGTGTCATGCCTCGCACGCCCACACCGGCGTCCAGACCGGGGGAGGGTCCCAGCGCGCCTGACATGGTGGCGGCGGGCGGCGACCGGGAGGGGGGCATCGGCGCCCGCAACGGCTGGCAGCCGCCTGGACCCCACTACGCTCCACTCACCTGGAGATGGGGTCCAGGCTTCTCCTCCGCCTCCGGCGGGAAAGGGGTCCACGGCACTCGGAGAGTGCCGAACATGGCGGCCGTCACATGGTCCCGGCGTGGGGGCGTGTCCCACCACGCTGGGAGAAGGAAGGGAGCCAAGGGGAGTGCCCATCAACCTGGGGGGCGTGGCTTTAGGATGACAGACAGTAAGGGAGCTTTTGGCAGCCAGGCACCCTCATCACCTGTGGAGGTGTGCCTGGAAACTATGACTCCTCCCTGCAGAGGTGTGGTTTCCTACACTCCCTATATAAATCCACTTCTCCCTTGGATAGGTACCTGGTTGTTGCTTCCTGGAAGCTTTCCTGGTTCCCTCATATCTGTTGATCCTTATTTCCTGAAGACCTATCATATTGACCCAATTGGCTTATCCCTTGACCTTGCTAGAACTCTGCCTGTCTCGACCCTTTTGGCTTCCCACGACTATTCTATTGTAATTCCCCACGGATACTTCGCTTGGATTAACCTGTTGTTCACCATCTACCGCATACTGGTCTCTATCTACGGAAGGCATGACAGAACAACCAGGTCCCGACCCAGAGACCGCGGATATGGCAGCTTCTTTGACCACCCTTGTCCGCCAAGTAGGAGCCCTGTCCCGAACCGTGCAGGACCTACAGGATAACAACGCACTGCTGCTGGCTCAACTCCAACACCATCCACCACCCTATGGTTACCCAATACGTAGCCTTGGCACTCCTCCTCCGTATCCAGTACCTCCTCTTCCAAACAATCCCATGTTTGCGGATGGCACCCCCATACCGGAACCTCCAGTAGTGCTACCCGAACGCTTCACCGGCGACAAGAAGAAATATAGAGCGTTTATTACCAGTTGCCAATTGCTCTTCTCTCTGAAACCACGTACCTATTGTACTGAACAAATTAAGGTACAAACCGTAATCACCCTCCTATCAGGAGAACCCCAGGCTTGGGCTCATCAGCTGCTACGTATCAACAGCCCCATTCTGGACACCTGGGGTTCGTTCCAAGAGGCTCTCGACGATCTCTATGAGGATCCATTCCAACGTGATTCCGCACAACGAGAAATAAGATCACTTCGTCAGGGCAAACGCCCAGTAGAAGAATACATCATGGAGTTTAAACAACATGCTTTATTAACCGAATGGAACGAAGCAGCATTAATTAATCAATTTCGCTGGGGCCTCTCTGATGCTCTCAAAGATGAACTCGCGAGAGTAGGGATCCCTACCTCTCTTGAACCATTAATGCACTTTTGTATTTCAGTGGATAGAAGATTAAGGGATCGACGCCAAGAGCGGGCTGCTCCCCAAATGGTACAGCCCCGTCGCCCTATGGCACCTCCGCTTCCCACTGATCCATCAACCACTATGGTCCCCTATATCTCTCCTGGGGGTAACGACGAACCGATGCAAATAGGAACTGCCGGTCGCAGACTGTCGCCTGAGGAGATAACACGCCGAAGAGAGGGCCGCCTTTGCCTCTACTGTGGTCGCCCGGGCCACCTAATTAATTCTTGCCCTGTTAGGGGCCAAAGAAGAGGTAAGCTCAATGCCAACGATACCTCTATGAACCCAAAAACACCCCCTCCTGTCTCTCCTCTTCTCACGATGCCTGTTGTTTTACAGTGGACTAATCACCGAATACCAATAAAAGCGATGATCGATTCCGGAGCAAGTAGCTGTTTTATCGACGTCGACTTTGCCGCCAAGTTTTCCATACCTGTACAAAAAAACGTCTTCCTATAAACATTCATTTGATTGACGGATCTTCATTGAAAACAGGGCCGGTATTTCGAGAGACAATACCCCTCCAAGTACACATAGGTTCCAAACATGTTGAATCCTTGTCCTTCGATATACTCCCCTCTCCCATGTTCCCCCTAGTTCTGGGGATTCCCTGGCTTCGTCTCCATGACCCAGTAATCCATTGGAGTTCCGGTTCCATCATGTTCCCTTCAAAACATTGTACAACTACGTGTCTTACTCCCAAAGACCAAACCACAGTACCTCTTTGCTCTATATTGGATATTCACATGAAACATAACAAGGTTAACTATTCCCACAATTTACCAAGAGTTCCTAGACGTCTTTGACGAAAAAGGGGTAGAGAGCCTACCTCCCCACCGGCCATACGACTGCCCCATAGACCTCATCCCTGGTGCCCCTATTCCTCATGGACATATCTATCCGTTGTCCGAACCGGAGCTTAAAATTTTGAAGGAATACTTGCGAGAAAATACAACAAAAGGTTTTATTAGGTCATCTACATCTCCGGCTGGGGCCGGTATCTTCTTCGTAGGAAAGAAGGACGGCGGCTTACGGCCATGTGTCGATTATCGGGACTTAAACAAAATTACCATAAAAAAAAAATCGATATCCACTTCCCCTGATTCCCGAATTGATGGAACGTCTTCGAACTGCCACCATATACACAAAATTAGATTTACGAGGAGCGTACAACTTGCTACGAATACGAAAAGGAGATGAGTGGAAAACTGCCTTCCGTACTCGGTACGGACACTTCGAATACCTTGTAATGCCTTATGGTTTGTGCAACGCACACCGCTTCCTTCCAATAACTAGTTAACGACATCTTCCGTGATATATTAGATCAATACATTATAGTATACTTATACTTGGATGACATTCTTGTGTACTCCGACAACCTCCAAGACCATCGCATTCATATGAAAGAAGTGTTATCAAGACTACGAAAAAATCACCTATACGCCAAGGCTGAGAAATGCCTCTTCGAGACTTCTTCTGTTTCCTTTCTAGGTTTCATCATATCACCAGGTAACATCAAAATGGATCCAGAAAAAGTAAAAGCCATCGAATCTTGGCCAACCCCGGTTACCCGAAAGGAGACACAACGTTTTATAGGATTTGCTAACTTCTATAGAAAATTTATTCGCTCTTTTTCCCGTGTAATCCGCCCACTTACCAAACTCACTTGTACTACCAAACCGTTCAAATGGACCGAAGAAGCAACAAAGGCCTTTCGTGACCTCAAACATCGATTCACCACAGCACCCATCCTTACTCTACCTGATCCTATAAAACCATATTATCTGGAGGTCGATGCCTCAGATGTTGCCACAGGAGCAATTCTTTCCCAACGTGATGTAAATAACGACCACCTACACCCAGTAGCCTTCTCTTCCAAACGACTATCAACAGCTGAATCCAACTATGATGTAGGTGATAAGGAATTGCTAGCTATAAAAAGAGCCTTTGAGGAGTGGAGACACCTGCTTGAGGGAACTGAACACCCTATAACAGTCTATACGGACCATAAGAACCTGGAATACCTCAAGACAGCAAAAAGACTGAAACCACGCCAGGCACGGTGGGCTTTATTCTTTTCTCGATTCCACTTCCATGTCACTTATCGCCCAGGATCAAAAAATCAGAAAGCAGATGCCCTCTCCCCGTCTTTTTTCACCCGAGTCACCTCCAGACGATAACCCAACCACTATTCTTCAGAAAGGCCACTTCCTGGTTACCCAGTCATCCCTCCTCTCTCGCATCAAAGAATTAACACCATCAACTCTTCCTGGACTGTCTCCAGACGGTTTCCTTCGACACCACAACAAAATCTTCGTACCACAAGAGGTACGTCCTGAAGTACTTTCCATTTGCCATGACTCTACCATGGCAGGTCACGGAGGCATGAAACGTACCACCGCCCTTGTTTCCCGTTATTTCACGTGGCCTTCAATGGGTAAATCGATCAACCAATATGTAAGAGCTTGCCCAATCTGCAACATATCCAAATCATTGCCCACAAGACCTGCAGGCCTCCTTCAACCCCTACCTATACCCAGTCAACCCTGGTCACACCTCTCAGTGGACTTTATCGTCGAGCTACCACCTTCTAAAAATCACACTGTTATAATGGTAGTGGTTGATAGGTTCACCAAAATGGCCCACTTCCTACCTGTATGTAAATTACCTACCGCTAAACAAACAGCCGACTTATTCTACCGCGAGATCTTCAGATTACACGGAGTCCCAGCCTCTATAGTATCAGATCGTGGGTCCCAGTTCACATCCAAATTCTGGGCTGCCTTCTGCCAAGTTCTACGTATCAAGGTCAAACTGTCTACAGCTTATCACCCACAGACAAACGGTCAAACCGAAAGAGTAAATCAAACACTCGAGCAGTATATCCGGTGCTTTACTTGCCATCTACAGGACGACTGGTTAAGCTTATTACCAGCAGCAGAATTTGCCTACAACTCATCACATCATTCCTCCCTTCGCCAATCTCCCTTCTTTTCCTCATATGGATATCATCCTTCCCTTCTACCCGACCTCCCCCGGACTTGCCAAGTACCAGATGTGAATGTTCACATTCAAAAAACCTGCAACGAAACTTCCGTCTGCTTAGACAACACCTTCTTCAGGCTCAAAGAAACCACAAACGTTCCGCTGATGCTAATAGACGTCCCGTAGACGGCTATACAATAGGCCAAAAAGTATGGTTGTCTACCAAAAACATACGCCTCTCCTGTCCCTCCAAAAAGTTGGGACCTAAATTTATCGGTCCATACATTGTCCAAAGAATCCTTTCCCCTGTTACAGTTCGTCTGAAACTACCCAGAACGGTACGCCTTCATCCAGTGTTTCACGTGTCCCTCCTAAAACCGTGGACACCACCACTGGGCCCTCTGTCACGCCACCTCCTCCAACCCTAGTCGATGGTGAATCTGAGTATGAAATCGAATCCATCCTAGACTCCCGCTACCGGGGTCGCAGACTTGAGTACCTTCTCCATTGGAAAGGCTATGGTCCCGAGGAGAGATCTTGGGAACTGGCCTCAGATGTACACGCCCCTAGGTTGCTTCGTTCCTTTCACCGTACCCATCCGGACAAACCTGGTCCTGGGCTCCCCCGGAGGTCTCGCCTTGGGAGGGGGGTTATGTCATGCCTCGCACGCCCACACCGGCGTCCAGACCGGGGGAGGGTCCCAGCGCGCCTGACATGGTGGCGGCGGGCGGCGACCGGGAGGGGGCATCGGCGCCCGCAACGGCTGGCAGCCGCCTGGACCCCACTACGCTCCACTCACCTGGAGATGGGGTCCAGGCTTCTCCTCCGCCTCCGGCGGGAAAGGGGTCCACGGCACTCGGAGAGTGCCGAACATGGCGGCCGTCACATGGTCCCGGCGTGGGGGCGTGTCCCACCACGCTGGGAGAAGGAAGGGAGCCAAGGGGAGTGCCCATCAACCTGGGGGGCGTGGCTTTAGGATGACAGACAGTAAGGGAGCTTTTGGCAGCCAGGCACCCTCATCACCTGTGGAGGTGTGCCTGGAAACTATGACTCCTCCCTGCAGAGGTGTGGTTTCCTACACTCCCTATATAAATCCACTTCTCCCTTGGATAGGTACCTGGTTGTTGCTTCCTGGAAGCTTTCCTGGTTCCCTCATATCTGTTGATCCTTATTTCCTGAAGACCTATCATATTGACCCAATTGGCTTATCCCTTGACCTTGCTAGAACTCTGCCTGTCTCGACCCTTTTGGCTTCCCACGACTATTCTATTGTAATTCCCCACGGATACTTCGCTTGGATTAACCTGTTGTTCACCATCTACCGCATACTGGTCTCTATCTACGGAAGGCATGACAGGCTGACAGCTGCTGCATCATACGTGCCTTCCTCTGAATCTGCCAGTATTTCATCAGCTATAGATTTATGGAGTCAGATTTCATTGCCCCAGCTGCTGCAGCGGAAGAAAAAATATTGTCCCAACCATCCACATGCACAACGTCTTAATGCCACCTTGGCAAAATTACTAACATTACAGCTGCTGCCTTTCCAGCTGGTGGACTCTGCTTCCTTCCGTGAATTTGCCGAATGTGCTGTACCACAGTGGCAGGTTCCAAAACACCTTTTTTCTTTTTGGCGGAAGGCCATTCCAGCACTATACCAGCACGTGGAAGACAATGTTATTTAGTCATTGGGAAAGGCAGTCAGCAGCAAGGTGCACATTACTTTAGACACGTGGTCCAGCAAGCATGGACAGGGCCATTACATTTCCTTCACGGCACAATGGGTAACTCTGCTTGCAGCTGGGAGGGATCCAGGAAGGGGCTCTGTGCTGGAGCAAGTGTTCGCCTGGCAGAAATTAAAAGAGAATTCCACCTTCCCACAAACCGCCTGATCTGTGACATGCCCACCAGGTGGAACTCGACATTGGCAATGCTGCAGAGCCTGCACAAGCAGCAGAGGGCTATCAATGAGTACCTGTGTGAGTATAGAACAAGGACAGGTTCAGGTCAACTTTTTTTTTTTCTCCCCCTGCAGTGGCTGATGATCAATGATGCATGCACTGTACTGTCACCATTTGAGGAGGCAATGAGGATGGTGAGCAGGGACAGTGCATGCATCAGTGACACAATTCCTTTAGTGTTCCTGCTGGAGTGCACTCTGTGGGGAATTATAGATGTGGCACTAGAGGCAGGGCAGCGGGAGAAAGAGGAGGACTTCCCTAGCTCTCAAGGCCCCAGTCTTTATGCAGACAGCATTCCTGCGGCTCCTCAGATCAGACAGTAGGAGGAGGAGGAATATTTAAGTTGTGGGGGCATTGAAGGTAGGGATTCCCATGGGGAGGGTTTTGTGTCCCCAGAAACCCAAGGACTAGTACATGGCTGCGAGGAGGTAGTGCACAATACGGTCATCCTCAGCAACCAGGTACACTCTGAAGGTAATGCCACCTCCAACCTACGCTGCAGGGGCTCCCTTATCCTGCAAAGCCTGCTAAAGGACCCCAGGATTCGTGCTATCAAGGAGAGGGATCAATACTGGTTGGCAACCCTTCTTGATCCACGATACAAGGGTAAGGTTGCAGAGCTCATCCTGCCCTCACAGAGGGAGCACAGGATGAAACAACTTGAGGACGCTCTAAAGCGACACTTGTGTAACACCTTTCCAGACACTGGAAGGTTACCAGCTGATGATACAAGTGCTTCTGAGGCTGCTGTTTATCAGAGGAAGAGTGGTGAAGGGGGCCGCTTGACTGTTGCCTTTTCCAATTTTCTTAGTCCATGACTCCCAGGGACGTCAAATGTAGGCACTCATTGCCAGCGTCTTCACCACATGGTGCAGGACTATCCAGGGGCAAGGGCAGACCTGGATACCTTTACAGCAGATGATCCACTGGCTTACTGGGTGTTGAGATTGGATCACTGGCCAGAACTTAGCCAATATGCTATGGAGCTACTAGGTTGCCCTTCATATAGCTGCTTTCTGAAAGGATGTTCAGTGCCGCTCCTAAAAAGGAGAATCCCATAGGATTCAATGTAAAAAATATTATTGTTTTTATTTCATTTTATTCAACTGTATGTTTTATTGGATTCATATGCTGCATTAACTAGAACTCATAAAAACGAAAAACTAACTGATCGAAAAATTGAATCAATACGAATCAATGAAGCGATCTCCAGAGAGGTGTTCAGATACATATGCTGCATTAATTATACTGCAGAGAGGTGCTATTCAGCAGTGTGCGGATTCATATGCTGCATTGAAACCTATGGGTTAAAAAGCCTTGTTTGTTTAAAAAAAGTTAGGAAACCTAAACTTTCACCAGAAAAATGCCTAAAAAATCCTAATAGAATAATTAAGTAAAAAAACTTTCATTTTATTGGTAGTAATCTACTTCCCATTCATAAATAAGCAATAAAAACTAAAAAAGCGAAAAAAACCAACTTATCCGAATCATCTGAAGCGATCTGAATCGCCAAAATGATCAGAATCACCGAATTGAAACGAGTCTGAAATGATCCAAAAGGAAAAAAAATCCCCGAAAAAAAACCCTGAAGTGAAACGAAAAAAAAAAAAGTCATGCACATCCCTAATTTCAAGGACCTCTATCGCAGAGTTAGGATTCACTTTAGTTCTGTTCTCCTGCCATTTCCTGTTGTTCCAGTTCTGTCTTTCTCTTGTCTTGTATTCATTGTCTGTGTGCTGTGGTCTGTCTATGCAGCCAGCAGCATACCTGCCCCAAGGGCTAAACATCCAGTACAAAGGGATCTCGCCGGGTGCCCAGTGACAGTCACAGTGCTCATAGTGCCCCTTTTATAATTCTTGCCTGCTTATGCAGCCAAACGTATGGAGCAAAGAATATTTTAAAACAATATTTACTTGGAATAGTTAATACAATAAAATTAACATATTCAAAAAACATTAACATGAAAATACATTTAAAAATAATATTGGTACCAACTAGTTTATGTTACTATGACAATGGTGTTAATTGCACCCTAGGTTCACTGGGTATCCCTATATATTAAGGGCTATAGGCTTATCAATCGTACACGGTGATTCAACCAGATTGTATACAATATGCCTTCCTATAGCGATTCTATTCATATTTAATGTATCCCTAAAATGCTGTAGTAGCCTTATAAATCTGAGGTTGTGCTGCCACCTAGTGGTGATTGATGGAATAGATATTAACCTGTTACATTCATACAGTGTGATTCGCCTGAATAGATCTCATACTTCATGTAGGCTAAGGTACCAACCCTTCATATACCAAATCTATCTTTTGATAGCATGTTGCCACAGTGACTATCAAAGGAGTGCAAAGAAGCCATAAAATGCGAAGATTGTGACAGTGACAGACATGTGACAGCCTTATACCCAGAAACATATAAGCCTAAAATGGTCGAGACCTCTAACCTGGTGACAAGGCAGGGCGGGGAGGAAGAAGAGGCTAGTACAGCTCCACTATCACTACATGAAAACGAGAGAAATCTCAATGTATCCTTTTTGATAAAATACTTTGAGCTCTATTACATTCTTTGTGCAAAAATTAACGTGTGCGCAAAAACGCATTAACGCGAGGAGAAAAACCCTTTGCGCTGAACGTCTTATTACAATGTCCAAGCAAAAAAAGCGCATTAACGTCTAACGCGGGTGAACCTTGCCGAACCCTTTGCGAGCGTAATGTACTGCGCGTGTCCTATACTTAACATTGTAAGCGCAAACGCATTCGTGCGCTGGTACGTGGATGGTATTACAATCTATGCGCAAAATTTAACGTCTTTGAAAAGCTGGTGGTAACGGCAAATCTGAGCGTCCTGGCTGAATCCAAATACACCAGCCCAAAAAAAAACAATACAGCAAAGTATAGTTACACATTCTACACATACCCAAACAATAAAACGGAGAAGTTGTGCCTGTTTTAATATTGCTGTAGCATATACACGCAGGTTGATTTTGGTAGACGCAAAAACTTAACGGGAGATAATTGTGGTTCTTAATTCTAATTGGCTGAATCGCGTGAAAAAACCAGTCCGCACACTGATTTCTGCGCGCACTGTTAATATGCGTGTGTGCGTTTTTGCGCTTTGTTTTTCGCGTGTTATTTTTAGACGGATGAAAACATGCGCGAGAATTGTAATACCAGCGTTATTTTTTGAGCGTTAACGGTTAACGCTTCGCGCACAAATTCACGCGTTGTGCGAGCGTTTTAATGCGGCGATTGTAATAGAGCCCTTTATTAATTAATTTATTTATTTATTTGAAACATCTAAATGCACCGAGATTTGGGGAGAACGAGGTGATAGTAGATCGTTTTCATCAATGACCAGAGCAACAGATTGTTGGTCAGGTCAGAATTCTTTAACCCTTTCAACATACAAGATAACACCTCTTCCCACACGCGCCAGCCATGTGCAGGACAAATAGAGAGTACAGAGAGGAGAGTAAACAGCTATATTGTATGTTCTGTGGACGGGAAGGTACAGATGCCGCTCCCCGCACTCATTGAGTGTAATCACATGGCGTAAGATAGCACCCTCATCTCAAGGTGATAGCTGATCACATTCCAGCACTAGATGAAAGCGCCCAGATCTTGCTGCTACTCGGCAGAGACATCATGAGAGCCCATAAAGTCTGAACAATGGAATGGGAAACATAATGCCCCATGTGCCCATAAGCTCGATCTGGGATGGGTGATAGGTGAAGTATGTATCAACATTGGCGCCCAGACCAGACAATGTGAAAACCTTATGAGCAAACCTGCTGGAAAATGGAGAGATTAGCAATAATCAGACGCCGAAGCAGAGGAAGAAGAAACTTGCAGAAGAGAGTCCTTCTGAAACTGCTGAACCATGTAAAGGACAGCAGGACGAATCCAGTGCTCTGACACCAAAGAAAGTAAAAAAGAAAAGGCCTAAAGCGAGTAAAACTGCATCTATAGAAGGAGAGAAAAAGAAACAGAGACCAGTAGACGTGTATTTATGCAATACATATAATGGTACTAGCTCGGCGGGGGGGGGGGGTAACCCAACCGTTACATATTAAAGCTTTGTGGACCTGAACTGGAGTCCACAACAAAAGAGTTGCTAGTGCCAAATAAATGTGGGATTAGCTCGATACCATCATTATGGCAAACGTCTAAAATAATAAACTTTATTAGGTGATCCATAAAAAACGATCATGGGTAGTATGTCAGTTATCTGGGAACCATAAGGTATTGTGCAAAGTGGACATCACATACTGATCTCAACTAGGGATGAGCCGAACACTCCCGAGTTTCGGTTCGAGCCCGAACTTCCAATTTGTTCGGGACCGAACCAGAACCCGAACCCCCATGCAAGTCAATGGGCTGAAATTCGATTTTTTTAGAGTGCCCTCCAAGAGGGCATATATGCTACATATTTGCCATAAAAGGTGTATGGGGTCCCGGGTAGTGCCCTGGGGGATAGGAAACAAGGACAAAAAGTAAAAAAAAAATACGTTTTTAAAGGGAGTGAGTTTTCCATGAAATAAGGTTAAAAAAAAACACACACCCAAAAAAATCATTCTTTCAAATATCGTGCCTAGGAGGTCCCATAACCTGCCCGTGAAGTGGCGGCTTTCTAGGATGTATAGAAATATGTAAAAAAACAAAAAATTACATTTCAAATGACGGTAAATGCTTTTCCCTTTATCTATCCATAAACAACTGCTTGGGGCAGCAGTCTGTATGAAAAGAGGAGACATTTTCGGACACGCAGAAAAAGTTTACTGATTTTTGGGCGGTGAAAAGCAGGAGAATGACTAGAGAATGGAAAATTCTAGACACAAATAGCCGATTTGGAAAGTGATATAAATGGGAGAATTTTTCTGGTTTGGCTATTTTGACCGAGAATTTTCCATTCTCCAGTCATTCTCCTGAGTTTCACCTTTCTCTGAATAACCCTGTCAGGTGGTGTAGACACTGGCAATAGGTGCCTACATTGACATCCCTGGGCGTCGTGGACTAAAAAAATCTAAAAAAGACATCAGTCAAGTGGCCCCTTCGCCGCTCTTCCTCTGATCAACTGCAGCCTCAGAAGCACCTGTGTCATCACTTGGTAACCTACTAGTGCTTGGAAAGGTGTTACACAAGTGTCGCTTTAGGCTGGGGTCAGACCAGCGCACTTTTAACGTGCGTTCTGGCGCACATAATTACGGCCGCACTAGCAACAAATGATGGGCAATGACGGCCAATATACGAAGTACGGTCGCACGAAAGTCCGGCCGCGCAACGCAAGTGGAAAACGAACGCATTTTTTCGAGAACGCCGAACCGCTAGTACGGACGTACAGAGTGCGCTACTGCGGCATAGCGGCGTGTTTGCGTGATTAGGAGATGTCAGACACTGCTAATGTCCAGCCTACATAACGTCCAGACGCAAAAAGAGTTATATTGACGATCCGAAAGAAATCACGCACGAAAAATGCGCATCGTATGATCGTTTTCGCGCATTCCGTGAAAAAATACGTCACTTCGTTCGGACGCACTTTTTTACGTTCGCGTGTAAAAATGCTTTCGTTTGACCCTAGCCTTAGAGTGTCCTCAAGTTGTTTCATCCTGTGATCCCTCTGTGATGGCAGGATGAGCTCTGCAACCTTACCCTTGTATCGTGGATCAAGAAGGCTTGCCAACCAGTAATGATCCCCACTACTTAAATATTCCTCCTCCTCCTCATCCTCCTCCTGTCTGATCTGAGGATCTGCAGGAATGCTGTCTGCGTAAAGACTGGGGCTTTGAGAGTGAGGGAAGGACTCCTCTTCCTCCCGCTGCTCTGCCTCTAGTGCCACTTTTATAATTTCAGAGTGCGCTCCAGCAGGGACACTAAAGGAATTATGTCACTGATGCATGCACTGTCCCTGATCACCATCCTCGTTGCCTCCTCAAATGGTGACAGTACAGTGCATGGATCCTTGATCATCAGCCACTGCAGGGGGGAAAAAAAACAAGTTGACCTGAACCTGTCCTTGTGACATACTCACTCAGGTACTCGTTGATGGCCCTCTGCTGCTTGTCGAGACACTGCAGCATTGCCAATGTCGACCTGGTGGGCAGGTCACAGATCAGACGGTTTGTGGGAAGGTTGAATTCTCTTTGTATTTCTGCCAGGCGAACACTTGCTGGGAATGAAAGTCTGAAGTGGCTGCAGACTTTTCTGACCTGGCTGAGAAGCTGTGCAAGCCCTGGGTACCTGGTTAGGAAACGCTGTACCACCAGATTTAGGACGTGTGCTAGGCATGGTACCAGGGCCGGATTAACATAGGGGCTGATGGAACAGCAGCTCCAGGCCCATGCCCAAGAATAGGCCAAGAGAAAGGAGAAATATGTCTGCATTAATGGGCATTTGGACCCCTATATCTCCCATTCCATAACAGCTACAGGGTCATGTGAGGTATCACTGGAAAAGCTAGAGCATGACCTTTCCAATGATAGCAAACATGACCAGGTTATATGTAACAATAAAAATAAATATTTCAATATTTTTTATTTTTCTTTAACAGCAATATTTTTCCCTTTTCAATTATAAAGGGAACAATGATGCTGCACTAACTCACCATTTCATTTCTCATGTCACCAATAAGTGTGGCGGTGATGGCACAATCTGTTATTATAAATTGTTACATCAAAAACCTAAACCGCTGCACTGCAGCGTAGTCACTAATCATTACACCTCACAAGTAGGGATGAGCCGAACACCCACTAAGTTTGGTTCGGACCCGAACCCGAACTTTCCAAATGTTCAGATCCGAACCCGAACTCAATACAAGTAAATGGGGCTGAAAATTCGGTTTTTAGAGTGCCCTCCAAGAGGGCATATATGCTAGATATTTGCCATAAAAAGGTGTATGGGGGTCCAGGTAGTGTTCTGGGGGACAGGAAACAAGGACAAAAAAGTAAAAAAAAAAAAGTTTCTAAAAAGTTTACCATGAAATAAGGGTTAAAAATAAAAACGAAAAATCCCTTCAAATATCATGCCTAGGAGGTCCCCATAACCTGCCTGTGAAGTGGCGGATTTCTAGGATATATAGAAATATGTAAAAACCCAAAAAAGACATTTCAAATGACGGTAAATGCTTTTCCTTTAATCTATCCATAAACAACTGCTTGGGGCGGCAGTCTGTATGAAAAGAGGAGACATTTTCGGACACGCAGAAAATGTTTACTGATTTTTGGGCGGTGAAAAGCAGGAGAATGACTGGAGAATGGAAAATTCTAGACCAAATAGCCGATTTGGAAAGTGATATAAATGGGAGAATTTTTCTGGTTTGGCTATTTTGACCTAGAATTTTCCATTCTCCAGTCATTCTCCTGAATTTCACCTTTCTCTGAATAACCCTGTCAGGGTTATTCAGAGAGCGGTGAAGAGCAGGAGAATGACTGGAGAATGGAAAATTCTAGGTCAAAATAGCCAAACCAGAAAAATTCTCCCATTTAGGCTAGGGTCAGACTAGTGAAATTTTAACGTGCGTTTAAGCGCACTTAATCATGGCCACACTAGCAGCAAATGACGGCCAATATACAAAGTACGGTCGCATGAAAGTCCGGCTGCGCAACGCAAGTGGAAAATTAACGCATTTTTTCAAGAACGCAGAACCGCTAGTACGGACGTACAGAGTGCGCTGCGTCCACTAGCGGCGTGTGTGCGTGATTTTGAGACGTCAGACCCTGCTCATGTCCGGCCAACATAATGTCCAGACACCCAAAGTTTCCTGGCTTGGATCCGTAAAAATCACGCACAAAAATGCGCATCGTAAGACCGTTTTCGCGCAATCTGTGAAAAAATACGGCAATGCGTTCGGAAGCACTTTTTGATGGTCGCTGCAAAAAATGCATTAGTCTGACCCTAGCCTTATCTCACTTTCCAAATCGGCTATTTGGTCCAGATTGTTCTCTTTTCCTGCCATTCTCCTGGTTTTCACCTTTCTCTGAACAACCCTGAGAGAGAGGTGAAAGCCAGGAGAACTGGCAGGAGAAGAGAACAATCTAGACCATTTTTTAGACCATCTAGAGAACAATCTAGATTTTTTCAAACACCAGTTAACCACTTGGCTGCTATGGACGCGCTCAGCGCGTCCAGCCAAGTGGTTCTCCTGTGCTATGGACGTGCTGAGCGCGTCCATGCACAGGAGGCAGCAATCTGCCGGATTTAGAGAGCCCAGCACCCCGGGACCCCGGCGGAGCAATTAGAGGTCACCGCGGCGGCGTGATGACATCTAATTCAGGCGCCCCCCGCATGAGCGGAGGAAGCGCCTGAAAGGGAGGTGGAGGTCCTTCGGACCTCTCTCCCTCCCCATCGCCGGGGGGCAGAGGGTTAATCCAGGCACTGTTTGGAATGGGACAGCCTGCCCTTCCAAACGGTGGCTGTGATTAACCCCTGGGGAGCCGGATCACGAATCGGCGCTGAAAAGCGCCAGATCGTGATCCTCTCCTGGAGCTTGACGACATCTTGGATGTCGGCCAAGCCTCCAGGAACTCCCCCTGAGGACTGGCGTCATCATGCATAGCACTCCAATGGTGGAGATAGCGGGTTCCAATGAAGCCCCTATCTCCCTATCTGTGGCAGCTAGGGGTTAATGTTTGATATAGTTGGATCGGCCAGAGCATGGCCTTTCCAATGATACTAAATATGAGCATGAAAATTGATTTTTTTAAAAAAATAAAAAAAAAAAAAAAAAAATATTTAAAAAAAATTCTAAAAAAAAAAAAACAAGTTTTTTTGTTTGTTTTTGTTTTGCTAATGCAGCAATATTGTTCTCATTTCAATTATAATGTGAACAATAATGCTGCACTAACGATTTTTGTATGCGGTGCGTTTGTTAAAAAAAGCAAAATTTTCCCCAAAAAAAAAATGTAACGAGACCCCATTTCTAATTTTTTTAACAAGCGCACCGCATACAAAATATAACCGCAAACGATCGCATGTTAAAATGTGAAAAAAACACTTTACACATAATAAATTATTGAAAATTCTAATTTTATTGAATTTTTTGTTATAATATAAAGACATGACATAATGTATACATATAATAATGACATATTATGAATCTGCCAAGTCTGCTGGAAAGAACGATATATAATATGTCTGGGTCATATATCAAAATATGGCTACAAAACGCGGTTAAACATGATGAGCGAGCACAGAGGTGTGAAAAGCCTCAGCAGCAAAAGCGTTAAATGCAGCATATTAGGATGTTTTAGGGAAATTAATTCTCAAATCTCAATCAGAAGCAGACACCACCCCACCCCCTCACTATATTGTACAATGTATCAAATTGATTACCAGACTAAAAACACCTGGTATTATGCCCGTTTGTGAGCAGAGGTCATTTAGAGTTGATAATCTTTCCACGTACACATTAGTTTTTAATTCAATATCTAATAAACCGTTGCTTATAATATTCTGCAGTAAAGCGTCTCTTTATTTCTAGATTTTTTAGTATTTTTTTAAGCATTTTCTATACTTTTTTCAAAATGTCTTTTTTTTCGAACTCGAACCGAACACGCCCAAAAAGTTCGAAATTCGCAAACTTTCGAACTGCCAAAGTTCAGGTCAAACTCCGAACCGTCCGAACCCGAACAGCTCATCCCTAATCTCAACCACCGCAATCTAAAAATGTCTTTATTGAAAAAATGGAAGTCCACTAGGTGGCGCACTTATTAAACGTGTATGCTGGTAATAAGGTAACACACATTACCGGCTATATTAGCCATTAAATAACGCTTATCTTTACATATCCGTCTGGAAATAATCATTCAACAAAGTTGCTATATGTTTTCATATATTACCTATAAGTGGAGTGATACAGTGTTAACCCCCCGCTTGCTTACATGTGGTGCTGTGCCTAATCATACAGTCTTGAATCTCTACCATGTAGGGCAGTGCAATGATAAATATTCATGGATATACTAACAGGGTTATACAAAGAGAATCGAAAAGTCACTGCACGTTCGGTGACCTTTTGTTCTCTTCAATTCCGTGCAATTTGGCGTTCCCATTTCGGCGACCCTGCGGTGTATTCTGCAAGCACCACAGAGCCGTCGTAGTGCAGGGAAAAGCTGCCACAAACACAATAAAAACTCACGCAAAACCAGGCGAAAGCACACCGAAACCCGCAAAAACATCTGGATTAACCCCGCCGAACACACCGGAGAAACCTAAGCAGCTGCCGATCAGAGCGCAGAGCAGCCGCCGGAAAAACCCAACAACGCAGATGAATGGAGTGAAAAGAAAAAAAACAGTACGCTTGAATGTTTGAAAAGTGAAACGCTGTTTGCAAAGAAACTACTGAACGAAAATGTCTGAAATTTACATATAAAATCCAATGAATGATAATAACAAGGGCTGTTACAGAAAAAAAAGCTATTTAAAAAAATCCCCAGAAAAAAAATTTCACAAAAAGATCCTAAAAAAATCTATAAATAAAGAGACTTTTTACTGCAGAATATTATAATAAAAGGTTTATCAGATATCGGATTAAAACGGGAATATTTTTAACATTGAAGCCTATGGGATTCTCCTGAATAAACCTGCCGCATGAAACCACCGAATGGCAGGGCAATTCGGCAACTTTTCACTGCTGGTTTTTGTTCTCTGAATAGATGAAGCATTGTTTCTCTATGGGGATTTCACTGCGCTTGAACAGGCACCGAACAGGCACCATATGTTCAGGCAATTCGCCAGGAAATAGCCGAATGGCCAGGAAAGGTGACCGTACTCTGAATTTCAGCATTCGGTTACCTTTCGGCCACAATTCGGATCTCTTTGAATAACCCTGTAAGTGTTCAGGCTCTAATATGATCATATCTTCCCTGGAGTTCTATTACAATCACTTCTTTCTGCAGATATTACAACAAACAGCTTAATACATTGTTGTCTTATAATCACAGCTGAAGAGACATGTCAAGGTGTCTAATATATTAGCTGGTCCCCCATTAACAATTTATTATGTAGCACACAAAGTAACACACCTTAGTCTAAATACACAACCTTCCACACAAGTGCCATATGTCTTAATAGATTTCCTTTAAGTGGAGTGATACCCAGCTCGTTTACTTAAAGCAGTGTGTCTATATCTCTACCATGTAGGGCAATGATAAATATTCATAGGTATACTGAGTATACAGCCATTCATTTCACCCCAACATTTCCGTATAATCGATTGGAGGATTTTGATATATCCCTCATTTAAACAAATGACGTGATGTCAGGTAGATTGTGCAATCTCTCTTTCTGCAGGTATTACAGTCAGCAGGTATAGATTGTAAGAGCACATACATTGTTGTCTATTGGTCACAACTGATAGAGACATGTCAATATATGAAAACCTAATGTATCCAATTATTGCTCATTAGCAGTTTAGCCGTAACACACAAAGTATCCCTCCTTAACCCCTTAGTGACCGGGCGGTTTTACACAAATCCGTCCGTTCGTGACCGCTGCTGTTTTTACGTTTCTGCGCTCTTACAGGGTTATCCAAAGAGATTCGAAAAGTCACCGCACGTTCGGTGACTTTTCGTTCTCTTCAATTCGGTTCCTTTTGCCGATCCCATTTCGGTGACCCTGCGGTGTATTCAGCAAGCACCACAGGGCCGCCGTAATGCAGGGAAAAGTCACCGCAAACCCGACGAAAACTCACCGAATGCACGCTGAAAACAAGCAAAAACATCTGGATTAACCTTCGAAAAAGCCGAACAGGAGCCGAAAAGGAGCCGAATCACACAGAGCCGAAGCAGCTGTGACGTAGAGGAGGCAGTGAATAAATTAGAAAAACCATTTGTATGAATCTGGGAAAAAGAAACGCTGTTTGCAAAGAAACTACTGAGCGAAAATGTCTGAAATTTTCACAGGAGGTCCAGGGAATGATAATAAAGAGGGCTGTTACAAAAAAAATAAGTAAACTGAAAAAAAATCAAAAAAAAAAATCGGACTTTTAAATTTTTTTTAAAAAATTCAGAAAAATGCTTAAAGTATCCTAAAAAATCTATAAATAAAGAGACTTTTTGCTGCAGAATTTTATAATGAACGGTTTATTAGATATTGAATTAAAACAGGAATATTTTTAACATTGAAGCCTATGGGATTCTCCTGAATAAATTTGCCGAATTAATCCACCGAATGGCAGGGCATTTCGGGAACCTTTCACTGCTGGTTTGTGTTCTCTGAATAGCCGAAGCAGTGCTTTTTCATGGGGACTTCACTGCCCTCGAACAGGGACCGAACAGTCACCGTATGTGCAGGCAATTCGACAGGATTTGGCGAATTGCCTGCTCTCTGGATAGCCGAATGGCCAGGAAAGGTAACCGAACACTGATTTTCAGCATTCGGTTACCTTTCTCAAGCAATTCGAATCTCTTTGGATAACCCTGTTAGTGTTTACGTCAAATTTTCCTCTTACTCGTTTATGTAACCCACACATATTTTACACTGTTTTTCTCGTCACTAAATGGACTTTATAAAAATACCATTTTTTTCATCATTTCATATAATTTACTATAAAAAATATTGTGAAATATGACACAAAAATTGAAAAACACCACTTTTTCGAACTTTGACCCCCAAAATTTCTTATGTATCAACAACCGTCAAAAAAAATTAATTCCTTGGTAGTTTCTAAATTTAGTTCTGAGTTTAGCAATACCCAATGTTTACATATTCCTCGCTTTTTTCCTTATTTTATGCAACAATAAGTGCAAGTAGCACTTTGCCATTTCCAAAGAGTTTATTTCCAAAACTAGTGCTAGTGACATTGTAACACTGATATCTGTCACTAAATCCTGAATAACCCTCCACATATACATATTTTTTTTAAAGTCACAAATCAAGGTATTAAACTTGGGGTATTTTGACTCTTTCCATGCAAACCATTTTACCACAAATCTATGCCAAAGTTTGAGGAAAAAAAAAAATTGGTGATTTTTTTTTTGAACGCAATTTAAGAATACATGTACTGTGAACTTTAAGGTTTACTGCAAAAAAGCACCCCAAAATATGTTCAGCAACATCTTCTGAGTAACCCAAGTATAGGTATGTCGGGTCATTTGGGGGCTAAAAGGCCTTATTTGGGGGGTGCACATTTCAGTTTTCCAACTTGGAATTTTCACATTTCGTTCATCATGCACCCATGTCCTATTTGGGACATTTTTGAAGCCGGCCAAAGTAATTTACCCCCATCAAACATATATTTTTAGAAAGGGCACACCCTGGGGTGCTTCAAAGAGTTGTATTTTAACACTTTCCATGCACTAGCTCTATGTCAAACTTTCAGGTAGTCACTTTTTGTGTTATTTTTTCACACACATTGTACTTTAGGCATGAATTGTCAAATCCAGTTATGGGTTACTGCCAAAAAACACCCCAAAATATGTTCAGCAACATCTTCTGAGTAAATTGATACCACCCATGTATAGGTATGTCGGGTCATTTGGGGGCTAATAGGCCTTATTTGGGGGGTGCGCATTTCAGTTTTCCAACTTGGAATTTTCACATTTCGTCATCATGCACCCATGTCCTATTTGGGACATTTTTGAAGCCGGCCAAAGTAATTTACCCCCATCAAACCATATATTTTTAGAAAGGGCACACCCTGGGGTGCTTCAAAGAGTTGTATTTTAAACTTTCCATGCACTAGCTCTATGTCAAAAACTTTCAGGTAGTCACTTTTTGTGTTATTTTTTCACACACATTGTACTTTAGGCATGAATTGTCAAATCCAGTTATGGGTTACTGCAAAAAACACCCCAAAATATGTTCAGCAACATCTTCTGAGTAAATTGATACCACCCATGTATAGGTATGTCGGGTCATTTGGGGGCTAATAGGCCTTATTTGGGGGGTGCGCATTTCAGTTTTCCAACTTGGAATTTTCACATTTCGTCATCATGCACCCATGTCCTATTTGGGACATTTTTGAAGCCGGCCAAAGTAATTTACCCCCATCAAACCATATATTTTTAGAAAGGGCACACCCTGGGGTGCTTCAAAGAGTTGTATTTTAACACTTTCCATGCACTAGCTCTATGTCAAACTTTCAGGTAGTCACTTTTTGTGTTATTTTTTCACACACATTGTACTTTAGGCATGAATTGTCAAATCCAGTTATGGGTTACTGCCAAAAAACACCCCAAAATATGTTCAGCAACATCTTCTGAGTAAATTGATACCACCCATGTATAGGTATGTCGGGTCATTTGGGGGCTAATAGGCCTTATTTGGGGGGTGCACATTTCAGTTTTCCAACTTGGAATTTTCACATTTCGTCATCATGCACCCATGTCCTATTTGGGACATTTTTGAAGCCGGCCAAAGTAATTTACCCCCATCAAACCATATATTTTTAGAAAGGGCACACCCTGGGGTGCTTCAAAGAGTTGTATTTTAACACTTTCCATGCACTAGCTCTATGTCAAACTTTCAGGTAGTCACTTTTTGTGTTATTTTTTCACACACATTGTACTTTAGGCATGAATTGTCAAATCCAGTTATGGGTTACTGCCAAAAAACACCCCAAAATATGTTCAGCAACATCTTCTGAGTAAATTGATACCACCCATGTATAGGTATGTCGGGTCATTTGGGGGCTAATAGGCCTTATTTGGGGGGTGCGCATTTCAGTTTTCCAACTTGGAATTTTCACATTTCGTCATCATGCACCCATGTCCTATTTGGGACATTTTTGAAGCCGGCCAAAGTAATTTACCCCCATCAAACCATATATTTTTAGAAAGGGCACACCCTGGGGTGCTTCAAAGAGTTGTTATTTTAACACTTTCCATGCACTAGCTCTATGTCAAACTTTCAGGTAGTCACTTTTTGTGTTATTTTTTCACACAACATGTACTTTAGGCATGAATTGTCAAATCCAGTTATGGGTTACTGCCAAAAAACACCCCAAAATATGTTCAGCAACATCTTCTGAGTAAATTGATACCACCCATGTATAGGTATGTCGGGTCATTTGGGGGCTAATAGGCCTTATTTGGGGGGTGCGCATTTCAGTTTTCCAACTTGGAATTTTCACATTTCGTCATCATGCACCCATGTCCTATTTGGGACATTTTTGAAGCCGGCCAAAGTAATTTACCCCCATCAAACCATATATTTTTAGAAAGGGCACACCCTGGGGTGCTTCAAAGAGTTGTATTTTAACACTTTCCATGCACTAGCTCTATGTCAAACTTTCAGGTAGTCACTTTTTGTGTTATTTTTTCACACACATTGTACTTTAGGCATGAATTGTCAAATCCAGTTATGGGTTACTGCCAAAAAACACCCCAAAATATGTTCAGCAACATCTTCTGAGTAAATTGATACCACCCATGTATAGGTATGTCGGGTCATTTGGGGGCTAATAGGCCTTATTTGGGGGGTGCGCATTTCAGTTTTCCAACTTGGAATTTTCACACATTTCGTCATCATGCACCCATGTCCTATTTGGGACATTTTTGAAGCCGGCCAAAGTAATTTACCCCCATCAAACCATATATTTTTAGAAAGGGCACACCCTAGGGTGCTTCAAAGAGTTGTATTTTAACACTTTCCATGCACTAGCTCTATGTCAAACTTTCAGGTAGTCACTTTTTGTGTTATTTTTTCACACACATTGTACTTTAGGCATGAATTGTCAAATCCAGTTATGGGTTACTGCCAAAAAACACCCCAAATATGTCCAGCAACATCTTCTGAGTAAATTGATACCACCCATATATAGATTTGTTCTGTTGTTTTTGGGGTGCTACGCCAATCTTTGACATGTGCTTGTCAATTTTCTAATTTGACATACAGTATCTTCTTTGCTTATCTTCTTTTTAGGGGCCTTTTTACATACCCCAGTTTTATTGAACGTGCATATATTTGGTAAGCTAACACCCCAAAGTATTGTAAATGGAGTGTTTTTATGCTATGGATGCATCCGTTTGCTCCAAACAAATTGGATACAGTTTGGTGGTCATTTTTCATTTT
>RXON01004329.1:0-87500 GCA_009667805.1 Leptobrachium leishanense | reverse complement strand
TTTATTTGTATGTATTTTCCTTACATTCCCTTGCTCTGTGTATCATGTAGAGTATTGTATTCCCTCTGTATAGCGTAACCTCTGTATTACGATCCAGTCTTTGTATAGGGTACACCCCCTTGTAAGTAATGAATTCCTTTTGTTTTCACATGCTTCCATCAGCCCCATCCCCTCCCCCCAGCAACTAAGATCACCAGCTCACTGTTATCTGACCCATTGTTCTTTCCCCTTGCGAAATGTATAGAACGCTGTCTCCATTTCGAGTTGAGAAAGAGCATAGATGTTCTGTACACAAGTGGCTGCATTGTCCTCCATTTTATGAGTCCTCAGGGCTGGAATTCCTTATCAATATTACCAAGCTGCACATGTGAAAGTCTTTAACCTCCATCCACAATGAAACTGATTCTTGCTTAGTATATTAATCTATAGACCCGAAGTTAAACCAACCGAACTAACCTAATGACACAGCCCTTGCTAACATACAGAATCACTGTTTAGTTGATAAGCCTCTTCAGAAATTATAACAGACACATTTAGATGTGTATTTGGTTAGTAATTGTTATATATTCATAAATCTGGCAGAAACGATCTGGATTAATTTAGTTGCACAAATGTAAGCTTAAACAGATTGTACAATTACTGCTGCAGCACTTCCTCATTGGTAGAAGCACATGTGACTTTTTGAGGTTTAAGATGGCTGCCGGCCATGCGGTCACTGACTACCTATGTTTATAAGATCATACAGATTATACAACTAATAAGGTTTGATCAAGTATTACAAAGTGAAGCAAATATCAACGAGAATATTCTAGCTAACAATGCAAATCACTAGAACGGATAAATTAGCGCGTATTTAACCCAATAGATTACCCACACACGCATATAGTATATTATCAACATAGCTTCAAATTCCCCGAATAAATACACTTAATACTTATCCACTCGCAGGCTTTATTATGATGATGGTACAAGTGTGAAATATGAGTGAGTTACTGCTCATGTTTCCTCTATTCCTGAAATAAGCCTCTCCTCTCCCTCAATAAAGACAAAGTTACCATTCTAAATAATTATTTACTCAACTGGAGAAAGTACTCAAAACAAAAGATTGTACATTGCTGCTGTGGCACTTTAAAAATTGCAACAATTAAAATAGTGTCCTTAAATACAGTATACAAATTAATTTGTTCATCAACTTATTGCTTAGCCCTTGGGGTTACTCCAACATTATTTAAAACACACAGCTCTTTGAATAACCCTGTAAATCATAACCCACATAAAAGGCCAGCATGTGAAGCTGCTTGAGAATCCAATAAAGGTGTTACTCAGCAATGCACGTATGGTGCTTTTCTCATTCGGCACACTATAGAGTTATAGTGACTAATGTCTAGTGATTCAGTGTGCTATATCAAGTTCCTATGTGTGATTACATTCCCTTTGTGTTGTCTCCGTGTGCTATGGCTAGGTTTCTAGGTGTTTCTATTGTGTGATTACGGCGTGTTATAGCAAGTTTTTATGTTATTTTTATGATATATATATATTTTATTTATTTATTTTTATATCTCTTAGTGTTATTCTAAATTAGTGATTTCAGTGTGCTATAGAGAGAAATTTTGTGATTTCAGGGTGTATGATAGCTACATCATTAGCGTGACTTTGTGTGTTATACCGAGGTTCTACGTGTGATTTCACTATGCATAGTGAGTTCCTTCTGTGTGCATGGTTGAGGGCACATGCGTGTATAGTGATGCCCTGTGCTTTGTTTACGGTGTTTATATGGGTTGCTTATTATGATTTTGGCTGCAGCCTTGGATGATACTAAAATTGATCAGTCAGTCATGCGCTATACTGAGCACATAAACTAATAAGCCACAGCAGTCCACAGACAGCCAAAGCAGAATTACTGGGAATCCCAATGCCCCTACTAACATACAAAACAACAAATCACTGAATTCTGAAAGAGTTATCGCAGACCACTAACCCATTAGAAATTACTATCACGCAGCTGGACACCAAATGAACAAGGAATACAGTATTGCAAATTGAAACAAATATAAATAAGCATCCACTAAATAAACCTACTAATCCATACAATGGGAAACCCGCCTCTATCCTTCCAATAAATAATGGAACTAGGAATATATATATATATAGCAGACTTATGATAATAGAGTATGCATAACAGATTGATACTGCAGGTAATACTTATCCAGTCATCGGTTTTCATACGATGATGGTGATGGTAAAATGGAGCTCGCCGCTGCCTGTCTCTGAAGTTCTTAGTAAAAAGAAAAATTATTGCAATACCAAAATGTCCCCCGCCCAGCCTCCTATATCCTCCCTTCCTCTCCTTCCCATTGTTTATCTTCCCATTGTACCCAATCACAAAGAGCCATGCTTCAGCTCATAAAACAAAGCCTGATCCCATATAACAAAGGAAACTCCCTCTGTTCCATCTTGTGCAATACAGGGATAATCCTTAAACCTCCTTCATTCCTAATTTAGTCTTTCTCTCGAACTGAATACAAATTTTTAGTGAAGCATGCATCAGTCCCTGGTAATAAGTAGCCTTGTTCACATCCATCGATGACTTTGATTTTAACGTCTGCAGAGCTCTTGACTCTAGAGAATGCAACATATAGTTGTCCATGGAGTTTTTTTTTAATAAAAATTCTTTGGTTGTTTTTTTTTCTTTTTTCGTCCTGTTAGTGTGGCTGTGAGGTTTTTTAAAACATTTTTTTTTCTTGGTTGCACAATTGGTGTGTGGGCACTGGTTGTTTGTATGCCCTCTTGTTAAAGTGTTGTGGAGGCTCTTTGGAGGGGGCACCGTTTTTGGTAGGTCCTCAGTATTTTTTTTTTGTTGTGTTAGTGTGGCAGATTTTTTTTTTTATTGTTGTTCTCTGCTCTGAGCTCTGCTCGGTGCTCTTGTGCTCTGCTCGGTGCTATTGTGCTCTGCTCTGTGCTCTGCTCTGTGCCGTTTATTGTGCTCTGCTCTGTGCTCTGTGCCGTTTATTGTGCTCTGCTCTGTGCCATTTATTGTGCTCTGCTCTGTGCCATTTATTGTGCTCTGCTCTGCTCTGTGCTCTTGTGCTCTGCTTGGTGCTCTATTCTTGTGCTCTGTGCTCTGTTCAGGGCTCTTGTGCTCTGCTCTGTGCCGTTTATTGTGCTCTGCTCTGTGCTCTGCTCTGTGCCGTTTATTGTGCTCTGCTCTGTGCCGTTTATTGTTGTGACGGAACGCGATGGTACTATCCGCCTGTGGGTATGCTCCGATCTGCGTATATGCTTTCTCCCCCCTTTGCAACGGCACAAACACATAGTTTATGGATCATCAGTGTCCGGATCCCCCGTTTCTGGCTGAGGGTGCTGGGCCAGTGCATCACATTTGTGCTCTGCTCTGTGCCGTTTAATGTGCTCTGCTCTGTGCTCAGCTCGGTGCTCTTGTGCTCTGCTCGGTGCTCTTGTGCTCTGCGCTCTGCTTGGTGCTCTGCTCTGTGCCGTTTATTGTGCTCTGCTCTGTGCCGTTTATTGTGCTGCGCTTGGCTCTGTGCTCAGCTCTGTGCTTGGCTCTGTGCTCGGCTCTGTGCCGTTTACTGTGCTCGGCTCTGTGCCGTTTATTGTGTTCAGCTCTGTGCTCGGCTTTGTGCTGTTTACTGTGCTTGGCTCTGTGCTCGGCTCTGTGCCGTTTATTGTGCTCTGCTCTGTGCTCTGCTCTGTGCCGTTTATTGTGCTCTGCTCTGTGCCATTTATTGTGCTCTGCTCTGTGCCATTTATTGTGCTCTGCTCTGTGACGTTTATTGTGCTCTGCTCGGTGCTCTGCTCTGTTCTTGTGCTCTGTGCTCTGTCCAGGGCTCTTGTGCTCTGCTCTGTGCTCGGCTCTGTGCTCGGCTCTGTGCCATTTACTGTGCTCTGCTCTGTGCCGTTTATTGTGTTCGGCTCTGTGCTCGGCTCTGTGCTGTTTACTGTGCTTGGCTCTGTGACGTTTATTGTGCTCTGCTCTGTGCTCTGCTCGGTGCTCTGCTCTGTTCTTGTGCCCTGTGCTCTGTCCAGGGCTCTGTGCTCAGCTCTGTGCTCGGCTCTGTGCTCGGCTCTGTGCCGTTTACTGTACTCGGCTCTGTGCCGTTTATTGTGTTCTGTTCTTGTGCTCTGTGCTCTGTCCAGGGCTCTTGTGCTCTGCTCTGTGCCGTTTATTGTGCTCTGTTCTGTGCTCTGCTCTGTGCCGTTTATTGTGCTCTGCTCTGTGCCGTTTATTGTGCTCTGCTCTGTGCTCAGCTCGGTGCTCTTGTGCTCTGGTCGGTGCTCTGCTCTGTGCTCTGCTCGGTGCTCTGCTCTGTGCTGTTTATTGTGCTCTGCTCTGTGCTCTTGTGCTCTGCTCTGTGCCGTTTATTGTGCTCTGCTCTGTGCTTGGCTCTATGCTCGCTCTGTGCTCTTGTGTTCTGTTCCGTGCTCTTGTGGTCTGATCTGTGCTCTTGTGCTCTGCTCTGTGCTCTGCTTGGTGCTCTGCTCTGTGCCGTTTATTGTGCTTTGCTCTGTGCTCTGCGCTCTGCTCTGAGCCGTTTATTGTGCTGTGCTCAGCTCTGTGCTCGGCTCTGTGCCGTTTATTGTGCTCTTCTCTGTGCTCTGTGCCGTTTATGGCTCTGTGCTTGGCTCTGTGCCCGGCTCTGTGCCGTTTATTGTGCTGTGCTCGGCTCTGTGCTTGGCTCTGTGCTCGGCTCTGTGCTCGGCTCTGTGCTCGGCTCTGTGCCGTTTATTGTGCTCGGCTCTGTGCTCTGCGCTGTGCCATTTATTGTGCTGTGTTCGGCTCTGTGCTCGGCTCTGTGCTCGGCTCTGTGCCGTTTATTGTGCTCTGCTCTGTGCTCTGCTCTGTGCTGTTTATTGTACTGTGCTCGGCTCTGTGCTCGGCTCTGTGCCGTTTATTGTGCTCTGCTCGGTGCCGTTTATGGCTCTGTGCTTGGCTCTGTGCCGTTTACTGTGCTCGGCTCTGTGCTCGGCTCTGCGCCGTTTATTGTGCTCTGCTCTGTGCTCTGCTCGGTGCTCTGCTCTGTTCTTGTGCTCTGTGCTCTGTCCAGGGCTCTTGTGCTCTGCTCTGTGCCGTTTATTGTGCTCTGTTCTGTGCTCTGCTCTGTGCCGTTTATTGTGCTCTGCTCTGTGCTCAGCTCGGGCTCTTGTGCTCTGCTCGGTGCTCTGCTCTGTGCCGTTTATTGTGCTCTGCTCTGTGCTCTTGTGCTCTGCTCTGTGCCGTTTATTGTGCTCTGCTCTGTGCTTGGCTCAATGCTCGGCTCTGTGCTGTTTATTGTGCTCTGCTCTGTGCTCTGCTCTGTGCCGTTTATTGTGCTCTGCTCTGTGCCGTTTATTGTGCTCTGCTCTGTGCCGTTTATTGGGCTCTGCTCTGTGCTCAGCTCGGTGCTCTTGTGCTCTGCTCGGTGCTCTTGTGCTCTGCGCTCTGCTTGGTGCTCTGCTCTGTACCGTTTATTGTGCTCTGCTCTGTGCCGTTTATTGTGCTCTGCTCTGTGCCGTTTATTGGGTTCTGCTCTGTGCTCAGCTCGGTGCTCTTGTGTCTGCTCGGTGCTCTTGTGCTCTGCGCTCTGCTTGGTGCTCTGCTCTGTACCGTTTATTGTGCTCTGCTCTGTGCCGTTTATTGTGCTGTGCTTGGCTCTGTGCTCAGCTCTGTGCTCGGCTCTGTGCTCGGCTCTGTGCCGTTTACTGTGCTCGGCTCTGTGCCGTTTATTGTGTTCAGCTCTGTGCTCGGCTTTGTGCTGTTTACTGTGCTTGGCTCTGTGCTCGGCTCTGTGCCATTTATTGTGCTCTGCTCTGTGCTCTGCTCTGTGCCGTTTATTGTGCTCTGCTCTGTGCCATTTATTGTGCTCTGCTCTGTGCCGTTTATTGTGCTCTGCTCTGTGACGTTTATTGTGCTCTGCTCGGTGCTCTGCTCTGTTCTTGTGCTCTGTGCTCTGTCCAGGGCTCTTGTGCTCTTCTCTGTGCTCGGCTCTGTGCTCGCTCTGTGCCATTTACTGTGCTCTGCTCTGTGCCGTTTATTGTGTTCGGCTCTGTGCTCGGCTCTGTGCTGTTTACTGTGCTTGGCTCTGTGACGTTTATTGTGCTCTGCTCTGTGCTCTGCTCGGTGCTCTGCTCTGTTCTGTGTGCCCTGTGCTCTGTCCAGGGCTCTGTGCTCAGCTCTGTGCTCGGCTCTGTGCTCGGCTCTGTGCCGTTTACTGTACTCGGCTCTGTGCCGTTATTGTGTGTTTGGCTCTGTGCTCGGCTCTGTGCTCGGCTCTGTGCTCGGCTCTGTGCCGTTTACTGTGCTCGCTCTGTGCCGTTTATTGTGTTCAGCTCTGTGCTCGGCTTTGTGCTGTTTACTGTGCTTGGCTCTGTGCTCGGCTCTGTGCCGTTTATTGTGCTCTGCTCGGTGCCGTTTATGGCTCTGTGCTTGGCTCTGTGCCGTTTACTGTGCTCGGCTCTGTGCTCGGCTCTGCGCCGTTTATTGTGCTCTGCTCTGTGCTCTGCTCGGTGCTCTGCTCTGTTCTTGTGCTCTGTGCTCTGTCCAGGGCTCTTGTGCTCTGCTCTGTGCCGTTTATTGTGCTCTGTTCTGTGCTCTGCTCTGTGCCGTTTATTGTGCTCTGCTCTGTGCTCAGCTCGGGCTCTTGTGCTCTGCTCGTGCTCTGCTCTGTGCCGTTTATTGTGCTCTGCTCTGTGCTCTTGTGCTCTGCCTGTGCCGTTTATTGTGCTCCTGCTCTTGTGCTTGGCTCAATGCTCGGCTCTGTGCTGTTTATTGTGCTCTGCTCTGTGCTCTGCTCTGTGCCGTTTATTGTGCTCTGCTCTGTGCCGTTTATTGTGCTCTGCTCTGTGCCGTTTATTGGGCTCTGCTCTGTGCTCAGCTCGGTGCTCTTGTGCTCTGCTCGGTGCTCTTGTGCTCTGCGCTCTGCTTGGTGCTCTGCTCTGTACCGTTTATTGTGCTCTGCTCTGTGCCGTTTATTGTGCTGTGCTTGGCTCTGTGCTCAGCTCTGTGCTCGGCTCTGTGCTCGGCTCTGTGCCGTTTACTGTGCTCGGCTCTGTGCCGTTTATTGTGTTCAGCTCTGTGCTCGGCTTTGTGCTGTTTACTGTGCTTGGCTCTGTGCTCGGCTCTGTGCCATTTATTGTGCTCTGCTCTGTGCTCTGCTCTGTGCCGTTTATTGTGCTCTGCTCTGTGCCATTTATTGTGCTCTGCTCTGTGCCGTTTATTGTGCTCTGCTCTCTGTGACGTTTATTGTGCTCTGCTCGGTGCTCTGCTCTGTTCTTGTGCTCTGTGCTCTGTCCAGGGCTCTTGTGCTCTTCTCTGTGCTCGGCTCTGTGCTCGGCTCTGTGCCATTTACTGTGCTCTGCTCTGTGCCGTTTATTGTGTTCGGCTCTGTGCTCGGCTCTGTGCTGTTTACTGTGCTTGGCTCTGTGACGTTTATTGTGCTCTGCTCTGTGCTCTGCTCGGTGCTCTGCTCTGTTCTTGTGCCCTGTGCTCTGTCCAGGGCTCTGTGCTCAGCTCTGTGCTCGGCTCTGTGCTCGGCTCTGTGCCGTTTACTGTACTCGGCTCTGTGCCGTTTATTGTGTTTGGCTCTGTGCTCGGCTCTGTGCTCGGCTCTGTGCTCGGCTCTGTGCCGTTTACTGTGCTCGGCTCTGTGCCGTTTATTGTGTTCAGCTCTGTGCTCGGCTTTGTGCTGTTTACTGTGCTTGGCTCTGTGCTCGGCTCTGTGCCGTTTATTGTGCTCTGCTCTGTGCTCTGCTCTGTGCCGTTTATTGTGCTCTGCTCTGTGCCATTTATTGTGCTCTGCTCTGTGCCGTTTATTGTGCTCTGCTCTGTGACGTTTATTGTGCTCTGCTCGGTGCTCTGCTCTGTTCTTGTGCTCTGTGCTCTGTCCAGGGCTCTTGTGCTCTTCTCTGTGCTCGGCTCTGTGCTCGGCTCTGTGCCATTTACTGTGCTCTGCTCTGTGCCGTTTATTGTGTTCGGCTCTGTGCTCGGCTCTGTGCTGTTTACTGTGCTTGGCTCTGTGACGTTTATTGTGCTCTGCTCTGTGCTCTGCTCGGTGCTCTGCTCTGTTCTTGTGCCCTGTGCTCTGTCCAGGGTTCTGTGCTCAGCTCTGTGCTCGGCTCTGTGCTCGGCTCTGTGCCGATTACTGTACTCGGCTCTGTGCCGTTTATTGTGTTTGGCTCTGTGCTCGGCTCTCTGCTGTTTACTGTGCTTGGCTCTGTGCTCGGCTCTGTGCCATTTATTGTGCTCTGCTCTGTGCTCTGCTCTGTGCCGTTTATTGTGCTCTGCTCTGTGCCATTTATTGTGCTCTGCTCTGTGCCATTTATTGTGCTCTGCTCTGTGCCGTTTATTATGCTCTGCTCTGTGACGTTTATTGTGCTCTGCTCTGTGCTCTGCTCGGTGCTCTGCTCTGTTCTTGTGCTCTGTGCTCTGTCCAGGGCTCTTGTGCTCTGCTCTGTGCCGTTTATTGTGCTCTGTTCTGTGCTCTGCTCTGTGCCGTTTATTGTGCTCTGCTCTGTGCCGTTTATTGTGCTCTGCTCTGTGCTCAGCTCGGTGCTCTTGTGCTCTGCTCGGTGCTCTGCTCTGTGCTCTGCTCGGTGCTCTGCTCTGTGCTGTTTATTGTGCTCTGCTCTGTGCTCTTGTGCTCTGCTCTGTGCCGTTTATTGTGCTCTGCTCTGTGCTTGGCTCTATGCTCGGCTCTGTGCTCTTGTGTTCTGTTCCGTGCTCTTGTGGTCTGATCTGTGCTCTTGTGCTCTGCTCTGTGCTCTGCTTGGTGCTCTGCTTGGTGCTCTGCTCTGTGCCGTTTATTGTGCTTTGCTCTGTGCTCTGCGCTCTGCTCTGAGACGTTTATTGTGCTGTGCTCGGCTCTGTGCTCGGCTCTGTGCCGTTTATTGTGCTCTTCTCTGTGCTCTGTGCCGTTTATGGCTCTGTGCTTGGCTCTGTGCCCGGCTCTGTGCCATTTATTGTGCTGTGCTCGGCTCTGTGCTTGGCTCTGTGCTCGGCTCTGTGCTCGGCTCTGTGCCGTTTATTGTGCTCGGCTCTGTGCTCTGCGCTGTGCCATTTATTGTGCTGTGTTCGGCTCTGTGCTCGGCTCTGTGCTCGGCTCTGTGCCGTTTATTGTGCTCTGCTCTGTGCTCTGCTCTGTGCTGTTTATTGTACTGTGCTCAGCTCTGTGCTCGGCTCTGTGCCGTTTATTGTGCTCTGCTCTGTGCCGTTTATGGCTCTGTGCTTGGCTCTGTGCCATTTACTGTGCTCGGCTCTGTGCTCGGCTCTGCACCGTTTATTGTGCTCTGCTCTGTGCTCTGCTCGGTGCTCTGCTCTGTTCTTGTGCTCTGTGCTCTGTCCAGGGCTCTTGTGCTCTGCTCTGTGCCGTTTATTGTGCTCTGTTCTGTGCTCTGCTCTGTGCCGTTTATTGTGCTCTGCTCTGTGCTCAGCTCGGTGCTCTTGTGCTCTGCTCGGTGCTCTGCTCTGTGCTCTGCTCGGTGCTCTGCTCTGTGCCGTTTATTGTGCTTTGCTCTGTGCTCTTGTGCTCTGCTCTGTGCCGTTTATTGTGCTCTGCTCTGTGCTTGGCTCAATGCTCGGCTCTGTGCTCTCGTGTTCTGTTCCGTGCTCTTGTGCTCTGATCGGTGCTCTTGTGCTCTGCTCTGTGCTCTGCTTGGTGCTCTGCTCTGTGCCGTTTATTGTGCTTTGCTCTGTGCTCTGCGCTCTGCTCTGAGCCGTTTATTGTGCTGTGCTCGACTCTGTGCTCGGCTCTGTGCCGTTTATTGTGCTCTTCTCTGTGCTCTGTGCCGTTTATGGCTCTGTGCTTGGCTCTGTGCCCGGCTCTGTGCCATTTATTGTGCTGTGCTCGGCTCTGTGCTTGGCTCTGTGCTTGGCTCTGTGTTCGGCTCTGTGCTCAGCTCTGTGCCGTTTATTGTGCTCTGCTCTGTGCTCTGCGCTGTGCCATTTATTGTGCTGTGTTCAGCTCTGTGCTCAGCTCTGTGCTCGGCTCTGTGCCGTTTATTGTGCTCTGCTCTGTGCTGTTTATTGTACTGTGCTCGGCTCTGTGCTCATCTCTGTGCCGTTTATTGTGCTCTGCTCTGTGCCGTTTATGGCTCTGTGCTTGGCTCTGTGCCGTTTACTGTGCTCGGCTCTGTGCTCGGCTCTGCGCCGTTTATTGTGCTTGGCTCTGTGCTGTTTACTGTGCTTGGCTCTGTGCCGTTTATTGTGCTCTGCTCTGTGCTCTGCTCTGTGCCGTTAATTGTGCTGTGCTTGGCTCTGTGCTCTGCTCTTTATTATTATTTATTATTATTATTTATTTATAAAGCGCCAGCATATTCCGCAGCGCTGTACAATAAGCACAGTACAGACAGGGTTACAATACATTGAACAACATTTGACAAACAGTACAGGAGGAGATGAGGACCCTATTCCCGTAGGAACTCACAATCTAGGAGGGTTGGGGTGGAAACAGGAGGAGAGGACTGTAAGGTGAGAGTGATTGATGGTTGCGTCAGTGAGTTGGGTGGTAGGCTTCCCTAAATAGGAATGTTTTCAGGGAGCGTTTGAAGGAAGAGAAGTTAGGGGAAAGTCTGACAGCACGAGGAGAGCGTTCCAGAGAGTGGGGGCTACGCGTGAGAAATCCTGCAGTCTATCATGGGAAGAGGTGATGCGGGGAGAAGCTAGGCGCAGGTCACTATCTGACCTTAGGGAGCGGGCTGGGGTGTATTTGGTGATTAGTGAGGACAGGTAGTGGGGAGCTAAGTTAGTGAGGGTTTGTAGGTAAGGATAAGGATTTTGAACTTAATTCTGCAGTGGATGGGGAGCCAGTGAAGGGACTCGCAGAGGGGAGCGGCAGAGACAGAGCGGCGGGTGAGGTGAATTAGCCTGGCGGAGGCGTTCAGGCTCTGTGCCGTTTATTGTGCTCGGCTCTGTGCTGTTTACTGTGCTCGGCTCTGTGCCGTTTATTGTGCTCTGCTCTGTGCTCTGCTCTGTGCCATTTATTGTGTTGGGCTCGGCTCTGTGCTCGGCTCCGTGCTCGGCTCTGTGCTGTTTATTGTGCTCTGCTCTGTGCCGTTTATTGTGCTCTGTGCCGTTTATTGTGTTGGGCTTGGCTCTGTGCTCGGCTCTGTGCCGTTTATTGTGCTCTGCTCTGTGCTCTGCTCTGTGCCGTTTATTGTGCTGTGCTCGGCTCTGTGCTCGGCTCTGTGCTCAGCTCTGTGACGTTTATTGTGCTGTGCTCTGTGCTCGGCTCTGTGCCGTCTATTGTGCTGTGCTTGGCTCTGTGCTCGGCTCTGTGATGTTTATTGTGCTCGGCTCTGTGCTCGGCTCTGTGCCGTTTATTGTGCTGTGCTCGGCTCTGTGCTCGGCTCTTTGCTCGGCTCTGTGCCGTTTATTGTGCTGTGCTCTGTGCTCTGCTCTGTGCCGTCTATTGTGCTGTGCCCAGCTCTGTGCTCAGCTCTGTGCCGTTTATTGTGTTTGGCTCTGTGCTCGGCTCTGTGCCGTTTATTGTGCTCTGCTCTGTGCCGTTTATTGTGTTGTGCTCGGCTCTGTGCTCGGCTCTGTGCTAGGCTCTGTGCCATTTATTGTGCTCTGCTCTGTGCTGTGCTCTGTGCCATTTATTGTGTTGTGCTCGGCTCTGTGCTCGGCTCTGTGCTAGGCTCTGTGCCGTTTATTGTGCTCTGCTCTGTGCTCTGCTCTGTGCCGTTTATTGTGTTGTGCTCGTCTCTGTGCTCGGCTCCGTGCTCGGCTCTGTGCCATTTATTGTGCTCGGCTCTGTGCCATTTATTGTGCTCTGCTCTGTGCTCTGCTCTGTGCCATTTATTGTGCTCTGCTCGGCTCTGTGCTCGGCTCTGTGCTCAGCTCTGTGCTCAGCTCTGTGCTCGGCTCTGTGCTCGGCTCTGTGCTCGGCTCTGTGCTCAGCTCTGTGCTCGGCTCTGTGCCGTTTATTGTGCTGTGCTCTGTGATCTGTGCCATTTATTGTGTTTTTCTTGGCTCTGTGCCGTTTATTGTGCTCTGCTCTGTGCTCTGCTCTGTGCTGTTTATTGTGCTCTGCTCGGCTCTGTGCTTGGCTCTGTGCTCGGCTCTGTGCTGTTTATTGTGCTGTGCTTGGCTCTGTTCCTGGCTCTGTGCTCAGCTCTGTGCTCGGCTCTGTGCCGTTTTTTTGTGCTGTGCTCTGTGCTCTGCTCTGTGCCGTCTATTGTGCTGTGCTCAGCTCTGTGCTCAGCTCTGTGCCGTTTATTGTGCTCGGCTCTGTGCTTGGCTCTGTGCTCGGCTCTGTGCCGTTTATTGTGCTGTGCTCGGCTCTGTGCTCGGCTCTGTGCTTGGCTCTGTGCCATTTATTGTGCTGTGCTCTCTGTTCTGCTCTGTGCCGTCTATTGTGCTGTGCTCGGCTCTGTGCTCGGCTCTGTGCCGTTATTGTGGCTCGCTGTGTGCTCGGCTCTGTGCTAGGCTCTGTGCCGTTTATTGTGCTCTGCTCTGTGCTAGGCTCTGTGCCGTTTATTGTGCTCTGCTCTGTGCTCTGCTCTGTGCCGTTTATTGTGTTGTGCTCGGCTCTGTGCTCGGCTCCGTGCTCGGCTCTGTGCCGTTTATTGTGCTCTGCTCTGTGCCATTTATTGTGTTGTGCTCGGCTCTGTGCTCGGCTCCGTGCTCTGCTCTGTGCCGTTTATTGTGCTCTGCTCTGTGCTCTGTGCCGTTTATTGTGTTGTGCTTGGCTCTGTGCTCGGCTCTGTGCTGTTTATTGTGCTCTGCTCTGTGCTCTGCTCTGTGCCGTTTATTGTGCTGTGCTCGGCTCTGTGCTCGGCTCTGTGCCGTTTATTGTGCTGTGCTCTGTGCTTGGCTCTGTGCCGTTTATTGTGCTTGGCTCTGTGCTGTTTACTGTGCTCGGCTCTGTGCCGTTTATTGTGCTCTGCTCTGTGCTCTGTGCCGTTTATTGTGTTGTGCTTGGCTCTGTGCTCGGCTCTGTGCTGTTTATTGTGCTCTGCTCTGTGCCGTTTATTGTGCTGTGCTCGGCTCTGTGCTCGGCTCTGTGCCGTTTATTGTGCTGTGCTCTGTGCTTGGCTCTGTGCCGTTTATTGTGCTTGGCTCTGTGCTGTTTACTGTGCTCGGCTCTGTGCTGTTTATTGTGCTCTGCTCTGTGCTCTGCTCTGTGCCATTTATTGTGCTGTGCTTGGCTCTGTGCTTGGCTCTGTGCAGTCTATTGATAAGTGTGGTGCGTATGAATGTTGGTGGAAAGGAAAACACAGCAGCGTCAAGAAAAGTTAAATATTTTTAGTGACTATTTTGAATAAATTTCTTTGAATACAACAATAAACCTCCTTCATTCCTAATTTAGTCTTTCTCTCGAACTGAATACAAAATATTTAGTGAAGCATGCATCAGTCCCTGGTAATAAGTAGCCTTGTTCACATCCATCGATGACTTTGATTTTAACGTCTGCAGAGCTCTTGACTCGAGAGAATGCAACATATAGTTGTCCATGGAGTTTTTTTTTAATAAAAATTCTTTGGTTGTTTTTTTTTTTTTCGTCCTGTTAGTGTGGCTGTGAGGTTTTTTAAAACAATCTTTTTTTTTTTTTTCTTGGTTGCACAATTGGTGTGGGGGCACTGGTTGTTTGTATGCCCTCTTGTTAAAGTGTTGTGGAGGCTCTTTGGAGGGGGCACCGTTTTTGGTACGTCCTCAGTTTTTTTTTTTTGTTGTGTTAGTGTGGCTGAGGTTTTTTTTTTTTTATTGTTGTTCTCTGCTCTGTGTTCTGCTCGGTGCTCTTGTGCTCTGCTCGGTGCTATTGTGCTCTGCTCTGTGCTCTGCTCTGTGCTGTTTATTGTGCTCTGCTCTTTGCTCTGTGCCGTTTATCGTGCTCTGCTCTGTGCCATTTATTGTGCTCTGCTCTGTGCCGTTTATTGTGCTCTGCTCTGCTCTGTGCTCTTGTGCTCTGCTCGGTGCTCTATTCTTGTGCTCTGTGCTCTGTTCAGGGCTCTTGTGCTCTGCTCTGTGCCGTTTATTGTGCTCTGCTCTGTGCTCTGCTCTGTACCATTTATTGTGCTCTGCTCTGTGCTTTTTATTGTGCTCTGCTCTGTGCCATTTATTGTGCTCTGCTCTGTGCTCAGCTCGGTGCTCTTGTGCTCTGCTCGGTGCTCTTGTGCTCTGCACTCTGCTTGGTGCTCTGCTCTGTGCCATTTATTTTGTTCGGCTCTGTGCTCGGCCAGGGGCGGATCCAGGGGGGGGCAACGGGGCAATTGCCCCCCCCGAGATTTGAGCCGGGGACCCAGATGCCGCCGGGCAGCGCGGGAGCGCCTGCCCGGTCCTGAAGAGTGAGTCCTGTTAAAAAAGGGAAGGCGGCTGCGTGCAGGCGCAGCCGGTCACGTGGTCCGGCTAATCAGGTGGTACTGAGTCTCTGTACCACCTGATGGCCGGACCGCGTGACCTGCGCACGCACGCAGCCGCATGCCTTTAACAGGACGCACTCTTCAGGACCATCTGGGTCCCTCAACCCCTGAACAACGGAGCTGGAGGCCTGGAGCAATATCCAGGTGAGAGCTGGGCAAATCCATGTGTAAACTGGGGCAAATCCATGAGCTGGGGGCAAATCCATGAGCAGGAGGCAAATCCATGACCTGGGGGCAAATCCATGAGCTGGGCAAATCCATGACCTGGGGGCAAATCCATGAGCAGGGGGCAAAATCCATGACCTGGGGGCAAATCCATGACCTGGGGGCAAATCCATGAGCAGGGGGCAAATCCATGACCTGGGGGCAAATCCATGACCTGGGGGCAAATCCATGAGCAGGGGGCAAATCCATGACCTGGGGGCAAATCCATGAGCTGGGCAAATCCATGACCTGGGGGCAAATCCATGAGCAGGGGGCAAATCCATGACCTGGGGGCAAATCCATGACCTGGGGGCAAATCCATGAGCAGGGGGCAAAATCCATGACCTGGGGCAAATCCATGAGCAGGGGGCAAATCCATGACCTGGGGCAAATCCATGAGCAGGGGGCAAATCCATGACCTGGGGGCAAATCCATGAACAGGGGGCAAATCCATGACCTGGGGGCAAATCCATGACCTGGGGCAAATCCATGAGCTGGGCAAATCCATGAGCTGGGGGCAAATCCATGAGCTGGGTGCAAATCCATGAGCTGGGGGCAAATCCATGACCTGGGGGCAAATCCATGAGCTGGGCAAATCCATGAGCAGGGGGTAAATCCATGACCTGGGGGCAAATCCATGACCTGGGGCAAATCCATGAGCAGGGGGCAAATCCATGACCTGGGGGCAAATCCATGAGCTGGGCAAATCCATGAGCTGGGGGCAAATCCATGAACTGGGCAAATCCATGAGCTGGGGGCAAATCCATGACCTGGGCAAATCCATGAGCTGGGGCAAATCCATGAGCTGGGACAAATCCATGACCTGGGCAAATCCATGAGCTGGGGGCAAATCCATGACCTGGGCAAATCCATGAGCTGGGGGCAAATCCATGAGCTGGGCAAATCCATGTGTGAGCTGGGGGCAAATCCATGTGTGAGCTGGGGCAAATCCATGTGTGAGCTGGGGCAAATCCATGTGTGAGCTGGGGCAAATCCATGTGTGAGCTGGGGCAAATCCATGAGCTGGGGCAAATCCATGAGCTGGGGGCAAATCCATGTGTGAGCTGGGGGCTCTCTGCTCCTCTAGATTGTAAACTCCTGAGTGCCCTCTGCTCCTCTAGATTGTAAACTCCTGTGTGCCCTCTGCTCCTCTAGATTGTAAACTCCTGGGTGCCCTCTGCTCCTCTAGATTGTAAGCTCCTGGGTGCCCTCTGCTCCTCTAGATTGTAAACTCCTGGGTGCCCTCTGCTCCTCTAGATTGTAAGCTCCTGGGTGCCCTCTGCTTTTCTAGATTGTAATCTCCTGTGAGCCGGGCCTCTGCTCCTCTAGATTGTAAGCTCCTGTGAGCCGGGCCCTCTGCTCCTCTAGATTGTAAGCCTGTGAGCCGACCCTCTGCTCCTCTAGATTGTAAGCTCCTGTGAGCCGGACCCTCTGCTCCTCTAGATTGTAAGCTCCTGTGAGCAGGCCCTCGCTCCTCTAGATTGTAAACTCCTGTGAGCCGGCCCCTGCTCCTCTAGATTGTAAGCTCCTGTGAGCCGGACCCTCTGCTCCTCTAGATTGTAAACTCCTGTGAGCCGGGCCCTCTGCTCCTCTAGATTGTAAACTCCTGTGAGCCGGACCCTCTGCTCCTCTAGATTGTAAGCTCCTGTGAGCCGGGCCCTCTGCTCCTCTAGATTGTAAGCTCCTGTGAGCCGGACCCTCTGCTCCTCTAGATTGTAAGCTCTGTAAATTCTCGTGAGTCGGACTCTCTGCTAAAACACCTTATTTTCTGTCAGTGCCCCTCCCGAGACTAGTCTCTGGATCCGCCCCTGTGCTCGGCTCTGTGCCGTTTATTGTGTTCGGCTCTGTGCTCGGCTCTGTGCTGTTTACTGTGCTTGGCTCTGTGCTCTGCTCTGTGCCGTTTATTGTGCTCTGCTCTGTGCCATTTATTGTGCTCTGCTCTGTGACGTTTATTGTGCTCTGCTCTGTGCTCTGCTCTGTTCTTGTGCTCTGTGCTCTGTCCAGGGCTCTTGTGCTCTGCTCTGTGCCGTTTATTGTGCTCTGTTCTGTGCTCTGCTCTGTGCCGTTTATTGTGCTCTGCTCTGTGCCGTTTATTGTGCTCTGCTCTGTGCTCAGCTCGGTGCTCTTGTGCTCTGCTCGGTGCTCTGCTCTGTGCTCTGCTCGGTGCTCTGCTCTGTGCTGTTTATTGTGCTCTGCTCTGTGCCGTTTATTGTGCTCTGCTCTGTGCTTGGCTCTATGCTCGCTCTGTGCTCTTGTGTTCTGCTCCGTGCTCTTGTGCTCTGATCGGTGCTCTTGTGCTCTGCTCTGTGCTCTGCTTGGTGCTCTGTTCTGTGCCGTTTATTGTGCTCTGCTCTGTGCCATTTATTGTGCTCTGCTCTGTGCTCAGCTCGGTGCTCTTGTGCTCTGCTCGGTGCTCTGCTCTGTGCTCTGCTCGGTGCTCTGCTCTGTGCCGTTTATTGTGCTCTGCTCTGTGCTCTTGTGCTCTGCTCTGTGCCATTTATTGTGCTCTGCTCTGTGCTTGGCTCTATGCTCGGCTCTGTGCTCTTGTGTTCTGCTCTGTGCTCTGCTTGGTGCTCTGCTCTGTGCCGTTTATTGTGCTCTGCTATGTGCCATTTATTGAGCTGTGCTTGGCTCTGTGCCGTTTATTGTGCTCTGCTCTGTGCTCTGCGATCTGCTCTGAGCCATTTATTGTGCTGTGCTCGGCTCTGTGCTCGGCTCTGTGCCGTTTCTTGTGCTCTGCTCTGTGCTGTTTATGGCTCTGTGCTCGGCTCTGTGCCCGGCTCTGTGCCATTTATTGTGCTTTGCTCGGCTCTGTGCTTGGCTCTGTGCTCGGCTCTGGCTCGGCTGTGTCGGCTCTGTGCTCGGCTCTGTGCCGTTTATTGTGCTCTGCTCTGTGCTCTGCGCTGTGCCATTTATTGTGCTCTGCTCGGCTCTGTGCTTGGCTCTCTGCTCTGCTCTTTGCCGTTTATTGTACTGTGCTCGGCTCTGTGCTCGGCTCTGTGCCGTTTATTGTGCTCTGCTCTGTGCCGTTTATTGTGCTCTGTGCCGTTTATTGTGTTGGGCTTGGCTCTGTGCTCGGCTCTGTGCCGTTTATTGTGCTCTGTTCTGTGCTCTGCTCTGTGCCGTTTATTGTGCTCTGCTCTGTGCCGTTTATTGTGCTCTGCTCTGTGCTCAGCTCGGTGCTCTTGTGCTCTGCTCGGTGCTCTGCTCTGTGCTCTGCTCGGTGCTCTGCTCTGTGCTGTTTATTGTGCTCTGCTCTGTGCCGTTTATTGTGCTCTGCTCTGTGCTTGGCTCTATGCTCGGCTCTGTGCTCTTGTGTTCTGCTCCGTGCTCTTGTGCTCTGATCGGTGCTCTTGTGCTCTGCTCTGTGCTCTGCTTGGTGCTCTGTTCTGTGCCGTTTATTGTGCTCTGCTCTGTGCCATTTATTGTGCTCTGCTCTGTGCTCAGCTCGGTGCTCTTGTGCTCTGCTCGTGCTCTGCTCTGTGCTCTGCTCGTTGCTTCTGCTCTGTGCCGTTTATTGTGCTCTGCTCTGTGCTCTTGTGCTCTGCTCTGTGCCATTTATTGTGCTCTGCTCTGTGCTTGGCTCTATGCTCGGCTCTGTGCTCTTGTGTTCTGCTCTGTGCTCTGCTTGGTGCTCTGCTCTGTGCCGTTTATTGTGCTCTGCTATGTGCCCATTTATTGAGCTGTGCTTGGCTCTGTGCCGTTTATTGTGCTCTGCTCTGTGCTCTGCGATCTGCTCTGAGCCATTTATTGTGTGCTGTGCTCGGCTCTGTGCTCGCTCTGTGCCGTTTCTTGTGCTCTGCTCTGTGCTGTTTATGGCTCTGTGCTCGGCTCTGTGCCCGGCTCTGTGCCGTTTATTGTGCTTTGCTCGGCTCTGTGCTTGGCTCTGTGCTCGGCTCTGGCTCGGCTGTGTCGGCTCTGTGCTCGGCTCTGTGCCGTTTATTGTGCTCTGCTCTGTGCTCTGCGCTGTGCCATTTATTGTGCTCTGCTCGGCTCTGTGCTCGGCTCTCTGCTCTGCTCTTTGCCGTTTATTGTACTGTGCTCGGCTCTGTGCTCGGCTCTGTGCCGTTTATTGTGCTCTGCTCTGTGCCGTTTATGGCTCTGTGCTTGGCTCTGCGCCGTTTATTGTGCTCTGCTCTGTGCCGTTTATTGTGTTGGGCTTGGCTCTGTGCTTGGCTCTGTGCCGTTTATTGTGCTCTGCTATGTGCTCTACTCTGTGCCGTTTATTGTGCTGTGCTTGGCTCTGTGCACGGCTCTGTGCACGGCTCTGTGCCATTTATTGTGCTGTGCTCGGCTCTGTGCTCGGCTCTGTGCTCGGCTCTGTGCCGTTTATTGTGCTGTGCTCGGCTCTGTGCCGTTTATTGTGCTGTGCTCTGTGCTCTGCTCTGTGCCGTCTATTGTGCTGTGCTCGGCTCTGTGCCGTTTATTGTGCTTGGCTCTGTGCTCTGCTCTGTGCCGTTTATTGTGCTGTGCTCGGCTCTGTGCTGGGCTCTGTGCTCGGCTCTGTGCCGTTTATTGTGCTCGGCTCTGTGCTGGGCTCTGTGCTCGGCTCTGTGGTGTTTTTGCACGCATCCAATGGCACATTGGTGGTCCTGCGGCGGGAGGCGTGCAGCAACCTCCGTAAGACGCTTTGGGCGTGCTGTGGCGGGTGGCGTGCGTGCACTCGGCTGTGGTGTTTTCGCGCGCATCCAACGGCCCATTGGTGGTCCTGCGGCGGGAGGCGTGCGCGCACCCAGCTGCGCGCGCATCCAACCTCCGTAAGACACTTTGGGCGTGCTGCGGCGGGTTGGCGTGCGCGCACCCGGCTGCGTGCGCATCCAACCTCCACAGCACCCTGTGGGCGTGCCGCACATGCGCAGAGGAGGCTTGGCGACGGACACGCCAAGCCTTACTCTTTTATAGGATAGATATGTGTTACCTTGTTTCTCCCAGGTACCACATAGTGATGTATAATAGTGGTATCTACAGATACCAGACGGGGAGTATCATGGAACCAGATTCCTTATTTGTTTTCACCCTGTGCTTTCACTTAAAATGGATCAATCCACTCTCCCTGTCTAACCCTCATATTATTATTCTTTATTTATAAAGCACCAGCATATTCCACAGCGCTGTACAATGTGCACAATATAGACAAGGTTAAAATACATTGAACAACATTTTGACAAACCAGTACAGGAGGAAATGAAGGTCCTATTCCTTAGGAACTTACAATCTATAAGGGTTGGGGTGGAAACAGGAGGAGAGGACTGCAAGGTGAGAGTAAAATAAACCTCCTAGCTTTAACTGAAACCTGGCTAACTCCCTCTGACACGGCCTCCGTTGCTGCTCTCTCACATGGCGGTCTACACTTGAGCCATACCCCCAGACCGGGTGAGAGAAATGGTGGCGGGGTCGGAATCCTGCTTCTCTCCCACCTGCACCTACCAGTAATCTCCCTCCACCCCATCCCTCTCCTTCTCCTCCTTCGAGACACACTTGCATCCGCCTGTTCTCTCCTCTGGCTCAGGGTGGCAGTCATCTACCGCCCACCGGGACCAACCTCCCAGTTCCTTTGACCACTTTGCTACCTGGCTTTCTCACTTCCTGTTCTTCTAATCTTCCATGCCTAATTCTCGGGGACTTCAACATTCCCATTGATGATCCTTCCGCCCCTGCTGCCTCCAAACTTCTTTCACTCACGTCCTCCCTTGGACTCACACAATCCTCCCTCCTCCTACCCACCGCGATGGTCACGCTATTGACCTTGTCTTTTCCAACCTCTGCTCCATTTCTGAGTTCAACTGTCGCCATTTCCCCATCTCTGACCACCACCTTCTCTCTTTCAACCTATCTGGACTTACTAAACACCCGCTTCCTCCACCCTGCACCCGCACACACACTCGCAGAAATCTACATGCTGTGGACCCCCATCAATTCTCCAACCTACTTCACCACCTCCCTCATACCTCATCCTTCACCTGCCCTGATGCTGCCACTAATCACTACAACACTACTCTTATCTCTGCTCTAGACACTCTTGCTCCTCTTTCGACTCTGTAAGGCCCTACGCCGCCAGCTTCAGCCCTGGCACACCCTCCAGACTCCTACCTGCAAAGATGCTCCCGCACTGCAGAGCGTGCCTGGAGGAAATCCCGCTCTGAAGCTGATTTTGTTCACTTCAAGTTTATTCTCCGTCATACACCTCTGCCCTCCACTTGGCCAACCAATCCTTCTTCTCATCTCTTATATCTACGCTGTCCTCCAACCCTAAACGGCTCTGGTCCACCTTCAACATCCTCCTCTACCCACCTGCACCTCCCCCACAGCTGCCTTCAGTGCTCAAGACCTGGCAGACTACTTCCTCAGTAAAACTCTAACTATCAGAAGCAACATCCCAACACAAGATAGTTATCTGCCACCTCCACTCCCAGAGGTCCCCTTCTGCCACCCTCTGCCGCTTCCTCCAGCCACTGAGGAGGAAGTCAATTCCTTATTGTCCTCCTCACATCTCACCACGTGCCCGCTCGACCCCATTCCCTCACATCTAATTCCTCCCCTCTCCTCCTCCCTCACCCCTGCTCTCACACACATCTTCAACCTATCTCTCTCCACTGGCTCCTTTCCATCCGCTTCAAACACGCGCTAGTTACCCCTTTACTAAAGAAACCATCCCTAGATCCCAACTCTCCATCCAACTACCGCCCTGTATCCCTGCTTCCCTTCACATCAAAGCTCTTAGAAAAAACTAGTCTTCAACCGCCACTCCCTCTTCCTGTCCTCCAATTCCCTACTTGACCCCTGCAATCTGGCTTCCGTCCCCTACACTCAACTGAAACTGCCCTCACCAAAGTCACCAACGACCTCCTAACTGCTAAAAAACACGGCCACTATTCTATTCTCATCCTGCTCGACCTCTCGGCTGCTTTTGACACTGTTGACCACCCCCTCCTTCTACAGACCCTCAACTCTCTGGGTCTCGGTGACACTGCACTCGCTTGGGTCGAATCCTATTTATCCAACAGGTCCTTCTGTGTGTCCTTTGCTGGTAACTCCTCCTCTTCATTGCCTCTATCTGTTGGTGTACCTCAAGGCTCTGTCCTTGGTCCTCTGCTCTTTTCCATCTACACTCCTCCCTGGGCAAAATCATCAACAGCTTTGGCTTCAATTACCACCTCTACGCTGATGACACTCAGATCTACCTCTCTACCCCTGATCTCTCTCCCCCTGTCCTTTCAAAGTCAGTGACTGTTTATCTGGCATCTCCTCCTGGATGGCCTCCCACCACCTAAAGATCAACATGTCAAAGACTGAACTCCTACTTATTCCTTCCTCCAATGCCTCCCACCTCCTGACTTCTCTATCACGGTGGAGGGTATCACCATCTCCCCATCAAACCAAGTTCGCTGTCTTGGAGTTACACTTGACTCTGCTCTTTCCTTCATCCCCCACATGAAGTCTCTTTCCTCCTCCTGCCGATACCAACTGCGTAATATTTCCAGAATTCGGCCATTTCTTACCGCTGTCACCACAAACAACTCATACACGCCCTGGTAATCTCCCGACTCGACTATTGCAATAATCTCTTATCTGGCCTCCCTCTGTCCCACCTCTCCCCCCTACAATCCATCCTGAACGCCTCCGCCAGGCTAATTCACCTCACCCGCCGCTCTGTCTCTGCCGCTCCCCTCTGCGAGTCCCTTCACTGGCTCCCCATCCACTGCAGAATTAAGTTCAAAATCCTTATCCTTACCTACAAACCTCACTAACTCAGCGCCCCACTACCTGTCCTCACTAATCACCAAATACACCCCAGCCCGCTCCCTAAGGTCAAACAGTGACCTGCGCCTAGCTTCTCCCCGCATCACCTCTTCCCATGATAGACTGCAGGATTTCTCACGCGCAGCCCCACTCTCTGGAACGCTCTCCTCGTACTGTCAGACTTCCCCTAACTTCTCTTCCTTCAAACGCTCCCTTAAAACATTCCTATTTAGGGAAGCCTACCACCCAACTCACTGACGCAACCATCAATCACTCTCACCTTGCAGTCCTCTCCTCCTGTTTCCAACCCAACCCTCCCAGATTGTGAGTTCCTACGGGAATAGGGCCCTCATCTCCTCCTGTACTGTTTGTCAAATGTTGTTCAATGTATTGTAACCCTGTCTATACTGTGCTTATTGTACAGCGCTGCGGAATATGCTGGCGCTTTATAAATAAAGAATAATAATAATAATAATAAAAGTGATGGACTACAAGATGAGAGTGATGGACTACAAGATTAGAGTGATGGACTACAAGATGAGAGTGATGGACTGCAAGGCGAGAGTGATGGACTGCAAGGCGAGAGTGATAGACTGCAAGGTGAGAGTGATAAACTGCAAGGCGAGAGTGATGGATACATCTACATAGGGAGAACCATCAGACCATTGCATATTAGGATAGCGGAGCATATAAGGAATTTTAAAAGAGGATATGAACAGCATTCCCTATCATCCCACTTTAAGGAAAAACATACAGGGTTATCCAAAGAGATCCGAATTGCTTGAGAAAGGTAACCGGACACTGAAAATCAGCATTCGGTTACCTTTCCTGGCCATTCGGCTATCCAGAGAGCAGGCAATTCGCCAAATCCTGGCGAATTGCGTGCACATACGGTGCCTGTTCGGTGCCTGTTCGAGGGCAGTGAAATTCCCATGAAAAAGCACTGCTTCGGCTATTCAGAGAACAAAAACCAGCAGTGAAAGGTCCCCTAATGCCCTGCCATTCGGTGGTTTAATTCGGCAGGTTTATTCAGGAGAATCCCATAGGCTTCAATGTTAAAAATATTCTTGTTTTAATTCAATATCTAATAAACCGTTCATTATAAAATTCTGCAGTAAAGAGTCTCTTTATTTATAGATTTTTTAGGATACTTTAAGCATTTTTCTTAATTTTTTTTTTTGAAGTTTACTTCTTTTTTCTGTAACAGCCCTTTTTATTATCATTCCCTGGACCTCCTGTGTAAATTTCAGACATTTTCGCTCAGTAGTTTCTTTGCAAACAGCGTTTCATTTTCACAGATTCATACAAACGGTTTTGCTAATTTATTCACTGCCTCCTCTGCGTCTCAGCTGCGTGTGATCGGCTCCTCCTCGGGCTTTTTCCGTGGTTTTCGCAGGTTAATCCAAATGTTTTTGAGGGGTTTCGGCGTGCATTCGCTGGGTTTTGCGGTTCGTTTTCGTCAGGCTTGCGGCAGCCTTTCCCTGTAATTCGGGGACCCTGTGGTGCTTGCTGATTACACCGCAGGGTCGCCGAAATGGGTTCGGCAAAAGGAACCGAATTGAAGAGAATGAAAAGACACAGAACGTGCAGTGACTTTTCGAATCTCTTTGAATAACCCTGATAGGAGGAACCTTTTTTTTTGGCCCTTAAACAAATAAAAAGAAACTGGAGAGGGGAGAATTTTATTCAAAAGTTAAACCAGGAGGAAATGAAACTCATTTTTATGCCGGGTACTTTAATCCCCAAAGGGATAAACAAAGACTTTGAATTGTGTCATTTTCTTTAGGAGGTTTTTAGGTATATATGTTTTACAATATGGTCTGAAGAAATCATATGGGAGAACAGCATTTGATCCACCTTGTATTTGATATAAGTTTTTTAGGACATTTTCCCCTCCTTATAATGGGCAAAAAGCCTATTGTTGGTACGCACACGTTTCTTGGGATTGTGGATCCCGTTACCCTGGTTGTGGGTGCGTGTGGAGGTGGGTGAGTGGGGCCTGTGGTATTTTTGTGTTCTTATTGACCGGGGTCCAGCGACGATTTGTTCTTTTTTTTTTTTCTTCGCCGTTTTTCTGGTCCGGCCGGGAGGTAGATATTGGTATTCTGCTGCGCGCGGTCGCCGCTTCCATTTTAGGTGGAGGCCGGATGGAGGTGGAATATGGAGGTGGTAACATTGAGTTTTTTGTTTTTTTTCAGCTGATACATTCGGCGTTCTGCACACCAGAAACTCAGTTTAGTTTCCTCCCCTATATAAGTGGGGGTTGTTTTGGTATTATGAATGTTATTTTCTACTGATAAAGCCCGTTATTCTATAGGGCGAAACCCGTCTAGCTGATTGTTTTAATATTTTTATCTATATAATAAAACCGTTTTAAAGTCCGTCGCCGTCAAGCGCTAAGTGCGCATGCGCGACGGACATTTAAAAACGTTTTAAAAAAAAAAAGCAGAGACGTTGGAGAGGCGCGCGCCTCTGTCTCACCTCACCTCCTCAAAGCTCAGTCACTGAGGAGGTGAGAGAGGCGCTTTGCGCGCGCCTCTCCAACGGCTCCGCTTTCTTTTTTTTTGGCGGATCCCTTCTCGCCCGAGGCTGGGCCCATGTATGCCCACCGGCGAGCAGGGACTTGAAGTTAGCCGCCGACGGGCTCCCTCTGATGATGTCAGAGGAAGCCCGCCGGCGGCCATCTTTAAGTCCCTGCTCGCGGGTGGACTCCGCCTCCGGCGAGCAGGGACTTCAAGATGGCTGCTGGTGGGCCCCATCTGATGATGTAAGAGGAAGCTCGCCGGCAGCCATCTTGAAGTCCCTGTTGCCGGGGGGCTCATCCATGTGAGCTAGGGGAAAATATACCCATGTGAGCATGGGGCAATTATACCCATGTGTGCTGGGGCAAATATATCCATGTGAGCTGGGGGAAAATATACTCATGTGAGCTGGGGGCAATTAAACCCATGTGAGTTGGTGGCAATTATACCCATGTGAGCAGGGGGCAATTATACGCAGGGGCAATAATACCCATGTGTGCTGGGGCAAATATATCCATGTGAGCAGGGGGCATTTATACCCATGTGAGCAGGGGGCAATTATACCCATGTGTGCTGGGGTAAATATATCCATGTGAGCAGGGGGCAATAATACCCATGTGAGCAGGGGGCAATTATACCCATGTGAGCAGGGGGCAATTATAACCATGTGAGCTGGGGGCAAATAAATCCATGTGAGTTGGGGCAAATATACCCATGTGAGCTGGGGGCAACATATGCATGTGAGCTTGGGCCAAATATACCCATAAGAGCTGTGGGAAATATACCCATGTGAGCTGGGGGCAATATATATACCCATGTGAGCAGGGGGCAATTATACCCATGTGTGCTGGGGCAAATATATCCATGTGAGCTGGGCGCAAATATACCCATGTGAAATGGGGTAAATATACCATGTGAGCTGGGGGCAACATATGCATGTGAGCTTGGGCCAAATATACCATAAGAGCTGTGGGAAATATACCCATGTGAGCTGGGGGCAATATATATACCCATGTGAGCCAGGGGCAAATATACCCATGTGAGCTAGGGGCAAATATATCCATGTGAGCTGGGCGCAAATATACCCATGTGAAATGGGGTAAATATACCCATGTGAGCTGGGGGCAGATATACCCATGTGAGCTGGGGGAAAATATACCCATGTGAGCTGGTGGCAATATATACCCATGTGAGCTAGGGGCAATATATACCCATATGAGCTGAGGGCAATATATACCCATATGACCAAAGAAATTGTCTTTCTTTGACATTGCTGTGCTTTCATTTCAGCGAACATTCATGCACACCTCACTCAACAATAGACTGCCCTCTGGGCAGGCTTTCCACCTAGTTTTAAATAAATTGTATTCCTTACTTTATTGGAATCCTTGAGAGCTTTTTTGAAAAGGTTTGGCTGATGAATAAAAGGTTGAAAAGGTTTGGCTGATGAATTACTGCTGGTATGCGGAGGACGCGCTGAGCCAGTCCTCCCTTTGGGGTCAGCGTTCGGCCGGGTTCCGGCCGATCGCTGGCCCCCCCGGTGCGGGCTGACATCCTCGATGTCAGCCCAGCATCCGGAACCACAGCTGCTGAAATTAGGTGTCATCGCGGCAGCGCGATGACACCTAATTCAGGCGCCCCCCCGCATGTGCGGAGGAGGTGCCTGAAAGGGAGGGGGGGAGGTCCTTCGGATCTCTCTCCCTCCCGATCGGCGGCATTGCGGGGTTAACCCAGGCACCATTTGTAAGGGCACAGCCTGCCCTTCCAAATGGTGCCTGGCATTAACCCCTGGGGAGCTGGATCGCGAATCGGCGCTGAAAAAGCGCCTGTTCGCGATCCTTTCCCGGAGCTGGCCGACATCTTGGATGTCGGCCAAGCCTCCGGGAACTCCCCCTGAGGACTGGCGTCATCGTGCATAGCACGATGACGCCAGTCCTAGAGTTAACCCCTAACTGCCACCAACGGTGGAGATAGGGAGTTCCAATGAACTCCCTATCTCCCGATCCGTGGCAGCTAGGGGTTAAAGTTTGGTATGGTTGGATCGGCCAGAGCATGGCGTTCCAACGATACCAAACTCGAATGTGAAAAAAGTTTTTTAAAAAAAATTAAAATTAAAATTAAAACTAAAAATATATTTTAAAAAAAATTATAAAAAAAAAAAAAAAAAAAAAAAAAAAAAAAAAACCTTCGTTAATGCAGCAATATTGTTCCCATTTCAATTATAATGTGAACAATGATGCTGCACTAACGATTTTTGTATGCGGTGCGTTTGTTAAAAATCGCGTAATTTTCCCCAAAAAAAAATGTAACGAGACCCCATCTCTAATTTTTTTAACAAGCGCACCCCATTCAAAATATAACCGCAATTGCTCGCATGTTAAAATGTGAAAAAAAACACTTTACACGTTGTAAATTATTGAAAATACATATTTTATTGCATTTTTTGTTATAATATACAGACAGGACATGACGTATACATATAATAATGACATATTATGAATCTGCCGAGTCTGACGGAAAGAACGATATATAATATGTCTGGGTCATATACTAAAATAAGCCTTCAAAACACGTTTAAACATGATGAGCAAAACCGGTAAAAATGACCTCAGCACAGGGGCGGGAAAAGCCTCAGCAGCGAAAGGGTTAAAAAACAGTCTGCACCATCCTATTTTTTAATGTCTTTAAGTATGGCGTCGATTTGAACATTTGATGGGAAGGTGAAGATCCTCAACGTCTGAAAAACAGCGGAACTTCAGATGATATTTTGGCGTGCTGCACTCCAAGTATAAAGATTTGGAAGGAAAGAAAAAATCCTTCAGAAAAAAAGAAAAAATCCCTTAAGACTATTTGTGAGATATTTGAGAATTGTGCATATACCATCTGTGGGGTATGGAAGCGCTACACTAATATTGTTTCTAATTTCATGTTATACAGTGTCCTTGGGGATATACACTATAGTGTATTAGCGATCCACCCCACCTGCCATTAACCTTTTGAGTGCCACTGAAACCTCTTTTTTTCTATAGTTTAAATTGAACTGGAATCGTGGAATAAATGTATCAACTTGTTCTCTCTTAGGTCCCAAGGTCTCAATGCTCAGACAACTGTTTGCCAGGATATAGGAAAGTACCAAGAGGAGCACACACCTGCTGCTATGACTGTGCCCGGTGTCCAGAGGGGGAAATATCCAACAGAACTGGTACTAAACATTATTTTATTATTAACCCCTTCACTCCTGAGCCAATTCACCCGTCTGTGTTGAGCTCGCTCATTTTCACCATTTTTGCTCATCGTGCTTAAATGTGATTTGAAGTCATGTTTTATTGTAGGACCCAGACAAATTATACATCATTTTTTTTCTGTTCAAAGTTCAATATTTTGCAGTGTGTAAAATTATTTTCTCACGTTTCATCAACCAAACTTCTGTGGTTATATATTCTATGGTTACTCTTTAAAAGAAAAAAAAAAAGAACTGGTGAACCTGTCACTGCTGTTTTGAAAGGAAATATGTAATTTTAATTAAAATTGAAAAATCCTATTTTTTCTCTTTTCATTTTGTTGCATTTCATAAATAATACGACTTTATATAAAACACTGTATGTAGTTGCTTCCAGGGTGAGAAATGAGAAGGTGAGTAAAGACAGTGGCATTGTTTGCGTTATACTCTAAAAGTGGACAATTTCACTGTCTTAGAAGAAAAAAGGATTAAATGGTCATGTTAGGTATTAGTAGACATGTGCACAGCACAAAATTTTGTTTTGAACTAATGGATTAGTCCAAAAATGCAATTTATTTAGTTGCTAAAGAAATTCATTTTCAGTTCTTTAGTATGAAAACTAATTTCATTCACCCGAAAACCAGTGGATATAATTACTATTGTAGTGGCTCCTCAGAGGGCTGAGATTGCTGCCTGTTACAGTATCTCTCACTCTCAGCACAATGTGCCAGGCAAAGCTGTTACAGTAACTGACTGCTGCTCATCACAGCGCTCAGAGTTTCCGGAAAACTAGTAAATAATATTTTTATAGATAAGAGGCTAGAACAATATTATTTCCTTGTTTTACTGAAATTCTGAGCGCTGTTAAAGTCAGTTACTGTAGCAGCTGAGCCCGATACATTGTACTGAGAGATAATATAACAAGCTGCCGATCTCAGTGCTCACAGCCACTGGATTTAAAGGGCTAAAAAAAAGGCTCCTCTCTGTATAATGTATAGAACATCCTCCTGCATTAAGTAATACCCCTCTCTGTAGAATTTTGATAACATCCTCCTGCATTAATTAATACCCCTCTCTGTATAATGTATACAACATCCACCTGTATTAATACCCCTCTCTGTATAATGTTTAGAACATCCTCCTGAATTAATTAGTGTCCCTCTCTGTATAGAACATCCTCCTCAATTTATACCTTTCTCTGTATAATGTATATAACATCCTCCTGCATTAATACCCCTCTCTGTATAATGTATACAACATCCTCCTGCATTAATTAATGCCCTTCTCTGTATAGAACATCCTACTGCACTGGCATGTGGAGGGTGCAGAACTTCGGAATGAAACATAGAAACATAGAAAAATGTCAGCAGATAAGAACCTTTCGGCCCATCTAGTCTGCCCAATTACATGGATACTTAACCTGGATTTATCTTTTGTTTAGGATAGCCTTATGCCTATCCCATGCTTGCTTAAATTCAATTACTGTTTTGGCCTCTACCACTTCAACTGGAAGGCTGTTCCATGTATCCACCACAGTCTCAGTAAAATAATGCTTCCTGATGTTACTTTTAAACCTTTGCCCCTCTAATCTAAGACTATGTCCTCTTGTTTTGCTATTTTGTTTCCTTTTAAATATACTCCCTTCCTCTACCTTGTGGATTCCCTTTACGTATTTAAATGTTTCTATCATATCTCCTCTGTCTCGTCTTTTTTCCAAGCTGTACATGTTAAGATCATTAAGCCTTTCCTGGTAACTTCTCTCCTTCAAGCCGTACACCATTTTAGTAGCCCTTCTCTGAACTCTCTCTAAGATGTCTATATCCTTCTGGAGATACGGTCTCTAGTACTGCACACAGTACTCTAAGTGAGGTCTCACCAGTGCTCTGTACAGTGGCATGCAATGCTTATCCAGCACAGGAGTGAGAACTTTTACTTACACTTTGTATCTCTGTGGGGGAGATACAGGGATAGAAAAGCAGGGGAGAGGGAAAATATTAGCGTAAATCAGTCTGAAAGCTCAGAGAAGAGATGACTGGTGCAAATAGATTTTTATAATAAAATAAAGCACTTTAAATACAAGGAAAATATTCAAATAAATAACACTGAAGGCTTATAATGACAGACTAACTGTGAGAGCTGGATACTAAATGTATCAGACGTTAAAAAACCTCTATAACAAGCAGCACTGGGATAGGAGAGGGACTTTATATAAAACGTGTATTATAGATGAGGAAAGGGGGATAGTGCTCCTGGATAATATAAAATGTATCAGACCTAAGCCCCTATTATGCAGAGCGGGAGGGGAGATAACACATGTTTATAAAGTCCCTCTCTTCTTCCAGCGCTGCTTGTTATAAATGATTTTTTACTATCCAGCTCTCCTCTGTCATTAGCTTTCAGTGTGATTTATTTGAATGTTTTCCTTCTCCAGCTGCTCTTATCATCTTGTCTGCCTCATAGACATGCAAGGGTTAAGTAAAGGTTTCCTCTCCTGTGCTGGCTGTCTGTGAGTGAGTATTCTGGAGCTCTATCACTGTCAGATTTACGGGTAGGGGTCGGGTAGGATTATGCATACAATCCTTTTCTGTAGCTTTGCAATGTTGCGCTCTTCATTACTGGTCTCCTTCACTCAATGTAATATCACAAAAAGGATTGAAACTAAAATGTAGTGCATTTTATTTTAGTTTCTTTCGTTTTTTGTACTGAGAATTTTCGTATCTCTTGAGTCATACGAAAACTAAATTATCCCAAAATTCTGACTAAATAGTTTTCCATCGATTCCTCACATAACACTCTGTCTTCTATGGTCCTCCTGTGTTTTGCTCAGAAAAGTTTATTTTAGAACGATCAATTTAAAGAAACAAAAGAGCATTAACCCTTTAAGGACCACTGATGTACATAGTATGTCCTGGGGAAAATTCCCCTTAAGGATTAAGGACGTACTATGTACGTCCTAATACTTTAACCCCCACCCTCCCTATACTCACCTCTCTGGCGGGAGTTTCACATTAGACTGGCTTCCTTAGAGCCAGCTTGACAGTTTTATGGGCCCCAGCAGTGCATAATGATGTCCCTTTCAGGCATCCCCCTGCGCCTGCAGTGGGAACCTAAAAGGGGAGGGGGGTTAGGTCCTTTGGACACCTCTCCATCCCGAACAACTAGGGCTATTAAAAAGGAGAGGCACCCCTAGAGGGGGCAGAATCTTCCCTTTCCAGTGGTGCCTCTCTTTAACCCCTTAGGTTCCAGACCGTGATTCAAACCCAGAAGCGTCTGACTTCTTAGATGTCAACCAAGCCTCCGTGTCACCCCCCACCCACTGACATCATCGGCAAATGTACGATGACATCAGTTGGCCAGTTAACCCCCTAGCTGCCAAGTGGAGTTAGGCGGATCCTTTGGGTTCCTGTATCTTGGATGTCAACCAAGGCTCCGGGCCTCTTCCACCCACTGAAGACATTGCACATGGACGCGATGAGTTTAGCTGGTATTTAACCCCCTAAGTACCAAGGTATTTTCCTATGGAAAGCATTATTGAAGGCCACAGGAAATTGCATTCAGCTTGTTAGCAAAAACTAAAAAGGGAAGAAACCACTGTGGTACTCTGCAGAAGTGGCCAAAATAGTGAAGAACAAAAAGATAGAGTGAAGAAGATAGGCAAACCTATAAAATTAGGCAGAAAGAGGCAAAGCAATTTATAAGAGCTTCCAAGCACACGCAGAAGAGAAAATAGCTCAGTCAGTAAAAAAGGGGGACAAAACATTTTTTAGATACATAAACGAGAAAAGAAAAGTAAAACAAGGATTAGTTAGATTAAAAACAAAGGAAGGAAGGTATGTAGAAGAGGATAAAAGTCTCGCTGACTGCCTCAATGAATATTTTTGTTCAGTCTTTGCAGAAGAAAAGGAAGGAAAGGGACCTCAGTTAGGAGAGAACACTAAAGAGACATTTACATATCAGTTTACAGAGGAGGAGGTTCTACAGCAGCTGTCTAAAGTAAAGACAAATAAGTCAATGGGGCCTGATGGGATCCACCCTAAATTATTAAAAGAGCTCAGTGATGTAATAGCAAAACCATTAACAGATTTATTTAACCAATCCTTGTTAACGGGAGTCGTCCCAGAAGACTGGAAATTAGCAAATGTTGTGCCCATTTACAAGAAGGGTAGTAGGGAGGAATCGGGGAACTATAGGCCAGTTAGTCTTACATCAGTAGTGAGGAAATTAATGGAAACCATGTTAAAGGAAAGGATTATTGAACATCTAAAAACACATAGATTACAGGATCAGAAACAACATGGGTTTACCTCAGGGAGATCATGCCAAACTAATCTTATTGATTTTTTGATTGGTAACAAAAATAATAGACACAGGTGGTGCAGTAGACATTGCTTATTTAGATTTCAGTAAGGCTTTTGATACTGTTCCGCATAGAAGGCTTATCAATAAATTGCAATCTTTGAGCTTGGATTCCAATATTGTTGACTGGATTAGGCAGTGGCTGAGTGACAGACAACAGAGGGTTGTGGTAAATGGAGTTTATTCGGCGCAAGGTCTTGTTACCAGTGGGGTACCTCAGGGGTCAGTACTTGGACCCATTCTCTTTAATATTTTTATTAGTGATATTGCAGAAGGTATTAATGGAAAAGTATGTATTTTTGCTGATGACACAAAGATTTGCAACAGGGTTGACGTTCCTGGAGGGATCAGCCAAATGACAAATGATTTAGGTAAACTAAAAAAATGGTCAGAGTTGTGGCAATTGAGTTTTAATGTGGATAAGTGCAAGATAATGCACCTGGGACATAAAAACCCAAGGGCTGAATATAGAATATTTGATACAGTCCTAACCTCAACATCTGAGGAAAGGGATTTAGGGGTCATTATTTCAGAGGAGCTAAGGGTAAGTAGTCAATGTAATAGAGCAGCAGGAAATGCTAGCAGAATGCTTGGTTGTGTAGGGAGAGGTATTAGCAGTAGGAAAAGGGAAGTGCTCATGCCACTGTACAGAGCACTGGTGAGACCTCACTTGGAGTACTGTGTGCAGTACTGGAGACCGTATCTCCAAAAGGATATAGACATCTTAGAGAGAGTTCAGAGAAGAGCTACTAAAATGGTGTATGGCTTGAAGGAGAAAAGTTACCAGGAAAGGCTTAATGATCTTAACATGTACAGCTTGGAAAAAAGACGAGACAGAGGAGATATGGTAGAAACATTTAAATACGTAAAGGGAATCCACAAGGAAGAAGAAGGGAGTATATTTAAAAGGAAACAAAATAGCAAAACAAGAGGACATAGTCTTAGATTAGAGGGGCAAAGGTTTAAAAGTAACATCAGGAAGCATTATTTTACTGAGAGGGTGGTGGATACATGGAACAGTCTTCCAGTAGAAGTGGTAGAGGCCAAAACAGTAATTGAATTTAAGCAAGCATGGGATAGGCATAAGGCTATCCTAAACAAAAGATAAATCCAGGTAAAGTATCCATGTAATTGGGCAGACTAGATGGGCCGAAAGGTTCTTATCTGCCGACATTTTTCTATGTTTCTATGTTTCTAATATAGGATTTGGATCCTAGAGGGTCATGTTTGGAATCATTGAAAGGCCGATCATGGCCTTTCCAATTATACCAAACATGAGAAGGATTGGTGTAAACGTAAAATATATAATTATATATATATATATTATATATATATATAATATATATATATATATATATATATAAAAAATAAAAAATGTTGTTTTTTTTTTTTTTCTAAATTGTCTGGGTGGTATAACAAAATAGGACTTCCCTACACGTTTAAACTTAATGATCATAAAACGGTCAAAATGAGCTCAGCACACAGAGGTGAAATGGCTCAGTAGTGAAGGGGTTAAAAAGCAAAAACATGTAAAAATTGGGTATTTCTAATTGCAAGACAAAATTAAGAATTCCATTTTTTCATAGTTATTTTTTATAGTACATTATAGGATATGATGGAAATAATGGTATCTTTAGAGACTGCATTTAATGGAGAGAAAATGGTATATAATATGTGTGGGTTGCATAAACGAGTAAGAGGAAAACGTATAAACAGCAGCGGGCACATTTAAACTGACAATCGTAAAGTCACTATGGGGTTAATAAGATAAGTTGACAGTTGAGTTTATTTGAATTTGATAATACAAAGAAAATACATCACCATTTGAATTGCAGCACCTAGATTTCTCGTCTATGAGCCCTGTCATGGAACTGATGTAATGCTCCATGCTTCAAACCCCAAGAGACTTTATGTTCATTTATACTGTGTGTTTTTAAATATATTTTACATCGTTTGGTTTTAGTTTAATTTAGTTTAGTGTAAAATGGCGTAGCTTTGGTTTTAAAAATACTTATATTCCTGTAGGTAAATGTGTTTAAGTGTAAACAGTAAACAAGCTTTACTGCTGTGTAATTTATGCACCAGGGCTTTTCCCATTATCTAGCTACATGTTTAATTCAAGGGATCTGTGATAGTGGTTGTGTTTAATCTGATGTGTAAGATCAATGGATTATACAAATGTTGTGTGAGCTGAAGGCTAAAGAATGTAAAGAATGTTTATTGTAAATAACTGACATAATGTAATTAGTATGGGTAGGACGAGGTGCGTCTTTTTATGCAAATTATGACTGTTGGACTTCAGCATAAATGGTGGCGTTTTGTTCATTAAAAAGTCAGTACCGAGAACTAAAGGCTGAACTCCAGGCTTCTATCACTGCCTGGGAAGCAAGATGTCAAGAGCTTCAGGAGCAGTGTGATGCAGAGACCGAGCAACGCCATGCTATAAGTGAGCAGTTGAGACACTCTGAAAGCAGGCTGTACACTGCACCGCAACGAAGGGGTGTCTGGAGAGTCAGGACAGACGGAAGAGAACGGTTCCATCACATTGGTGGCAAGCGGTGTGGATCAAGGCTCTCCAACATCAATACACCCCAAGATGGCCAACTATACAGGACACCATGAAGGACCTGCTGGAGAGCCATGGAAGGAACAAATACTGAAGTAAGGGTCAAAGGCACAAGTGTGGTGCAACCCGGAGTGAGTGGAGATGTGTCCCCTCTGAGAGAGACCGCAGAGGTTTTTGCCTGCGGTGCAAGAAAACCGTCTACAGAGGACTATGGATCAGGACAGCTCATTTATTCCATATGAGCAGAGAATCACAGAGGACATTCAGCTGTGGAGACCCCAAGTGTTGGGGCCTCAGCCCACTGTGAGCCATGGAGACCAGTTGGTGCACTGGCTGTGTGCCGCACTCGATTTAGAGTGCAAATACGAGGACTTGCTGCATTGTGTGAGTGAGGAGGATTGGGAAGCTGACGAGAAGCCTCCCCCAGACTATGTGTTCCGCGGTCCTGGCCCAGCATGGATCTACTTTAAGGGGGGAGACAATTATGGCAGTTCACAAGCTGCCAGACATGCAGAATTGTGCACCATCCAGGGGCGCTGCCTGGACGTTTATGAGGACTCTGCCTTTTGGCCTGTGCTAAAGGGACTCGCTGCTGAGGAATGGGCACTCGAAATAGACTTAAAAAGGTTGCAAACTGCAGCCCAGCTACAAGTCGCTGAAGCCCCTGGAGGAAGCCTCCCCACACTAGCCAGCGGGAAGCGGAAGAAAAAGAGAGGTGGCCAAGTCAAAGCAGACCAAAGCAGAACGCCGTCACAGCCCGGGGATTACAACAGTAAACCATCTTCCAGCGGCCAGTATCAGGTCACCAGAGAGACTGACACCCAGACTGTTCCCCTCATGAGAGATGGGGCCACACAGACCATGGACGATCTGGTCAGCGTGTTACAGGCTGAATTGCTCACTGCTCGAGCACAGATAATGGCCCTGACAGAGACATTACAGAACCAGCAAAATGAGCTGCAAGATGGCCAGAGAGAGCTGGATGAGGTGAAACTATCCAGAAATGATGCAGAGGTGAATATACAGCGCCTGGAGATGGAGACGACTGGCTTGCGGGAACTACTTACAGCTGCTGAGCGAGCCAAGGATAATGCTGCTCGAGAGCGAGAGGAGGCCATGGCCATTGGCGTTTTAAAAGTCCAGGCAGCCATGGGGGAAAAGGGTCTCCTGGAATCCCAGATTATGGAGCTGACGGAGAAGTTGAAAGATGAGCAAAGTAACGCTGAGCGAGTAGGCGAGAATCTTAAAAAGGCCAGACTGCTGATTAAGCAACTGAGAGCAGACGGAGAGGCAGAGTGAAGCAAGGCCCAGCTACTCGAGAAGTCATCTCAACAGCTGGAGGGTCAGTACCGAGAACTAAAGGCTGAACTCCAGGCTTCTATCACTGCCTGGGAAGCAAGATGTCAAGAGCTTCAGGAGCAGTGTGATGCAGAGACCGAGCAACGCCATGCTATAAGTGAGCAGTTGAGACACTCTGAAAGCAGGCTGTACACTGCACAGCAACAGCTGAAAAATGAGACTCCAGACAGTACTACACCATCAGGTACAGGCTGAGCTGCAAGCTTCAGTTATTGAACTGAAAGCAAAGACTTTACAGCTAGAAGTACAGCTGAACGCCAAGATTAAAAAACAGCAGGCTGTCAGCGAAGAGGCTGCGGTCCTTCCCACTGCGCAAGGGAGATGTATTTCAGGTAGCCCGAATCGCCGACTTGAAGGGACAACAATTATGGAGCCGGTGGACCTATATTTGTACGGTGAGGAACCTGCGGCGCTCCCATTGGATTTGGGAGAAATTCTAAAGCTGGACTCAGTGCTGGCATCAGAGTGTGCCTTGTCCCCGATTAACATGGAGACCCCTATGGGCCAAGGTGGCGGCAGAGAGGGGACCTCTTCTCACCTGCACAAGAGACCAGGAGAACCGGTGAGTGACCATCCTGAGAGGCTACCAAATTCCTGTTCCCAGGACGAATTGCATCCATTTGGGATTGTGGGGTGGGCCCCTTTTGAATGTTTGGGAGGGGGGCATCACCCGAAGGAGAGACTGGGGACTGGGACTGCTGACTGTGTCTTGGTCCTGGGTCTGCAGAGCTGCCCTGGAGACAGAAAGATGTTAAGGGGAATTCCAGGGTGCCCCCTAACAAACATTTTATGCCTGTGGACTGTGGTGGCCTGTTGCCTGGCGCACTGGACAAGAGGGTTGGCCTGCCTCTTGCCCCGGGACTATGGACCCACAGCCTTCCAGCGACCGTCAGACCCCGCTGACTTTACTTATGTGCCCGCAACCATGGAACTTTGAATATGGCACAGAAGAGGGGCAAGGTGAGAGGTCTCGTCAGTGGCAAGCGATCCGTTTGGGATCTCTAAGCTTGCCCTGCCGTTCTGGAAGGGGGGACATATGTCATGGAGCTGATGTAATGCTCCATGCTTCAAACCCCAAGAGACTTTATGTTCATTTATATCATGTGCTTTTAAATATATTTTACATCGTTTGGTTTTAGTTTAATTTAGTTTAGTGTAAAATGGCGTAGCTTTGTTTTTTTAAATACTTATATTCCTGTAGGTAAATGTGTTTTGGTGTATACAGTAAACAAGCTTTACTGCTGTGTAATTTATGCACCAGGGCTTTTCCCATTATCTAGCTGCATGTTTAATTCAAGGGATCTGTGATAGTGGTTGTGTTTAATCTGATGTGTTAGAACAATGGATTATACAAATGTTGTGTGAGCTGAAGGCTAAAGAATGTAAAGAATGTTTATTGTAAATAACTGACATAATGTAATTAGTATGGGTAGGACGAGGTGCGTCATTTTATGCAAATTATGACTGTTGGACTTCAGCATAAATGGTGGCGTTTTCTTCATTAAAAAGTCAGAGAACTCTCATGCTCAGAGAGAGAGAGAATCCTGTTGGAACATACAGCTGCGTCTGGTGTTTCATTCAGCGACGCTACACTACACTATCACCCTCAGAAGGTACTGAGCCGCCTTCTGGAAATTCCTAATGGCTCCAGGGCAGAGGAACAGAAGCAGGCGGGTCAAGCTGCTCGAGGCACTGAGGACAGCGCTCCCAGTAGCCGGGCTGACCGCAACGAAGGGGTGTCTAGAGAGTCAGGACAGACGGAAGAGAACGGTTCCATCACAAGCCCCGTTTCAGGTGTCTTTGGATTTCAAACAATGGCAAATCCTGAGCAGAGCACTGTCTCACAGGTGAAACTAAAAGGCCCCTATTACGCTCCTGGCGCTAAAACGCAGGCGCAAAGGAGGAAAAACAGCGCCCACAGTTTCCCCCCTTGCGCCCGCGATTTAACGCCAGATTACAATGCAGGCGCAAAAAATGCTGCCTGCATTGTTACCGAGCATTAAAGTTAGGGATGCGCGCGGCAGTGCTGAGCGCAGCCGCACGCATCCTCTCAATGGAGTCCATAGGACTCCATTGAGTTCCTCTCTGCCGGTCACATGACCGGCCGGATCTCACATTGCGAGATCTGGCTGTTCGGCGTAGTGATACGCAGGGAAAGACAGGGGGACTTTTCCCCCCTGTTTTTCCCTGCTCCCGCCGGCCAGAGGATGCGACCGGAGCCGCGGTCCTCGCCGCGGGACAGAGGGTAAGTATGTGGCTTGTTTTTATTATTTTTACAGCTGGTATTAACGGATTCTGCAGAAGCGGAATCCGTTAACACCAGGTTCTGGCTCTGGTTAACTTTTCGTTGACCAGAGCCAGGTGTTAATCAGCGTGGGGACATTGTAATCCATTGCTGATTAACACTTTGCGCTCCCCATGTTAAGTATAGGGAACGCAAAGTACAGTAACCTCGCGCAGAGGAGGACTAGGTACCAAACGCAAACGGGTTTAACCCGTTTGCGTTTGGATTGTAATGTGATATACTTAACGCGGCAAACGTTAATGCTCACGCAAGTGAGCGTTAACGTTTGCGTTCATATTTTAATAGGGCCCAAAGTGTTTAATAAAATCCCCCAATCTTTATACCAAACCACTAAACAAAAAAAGGTGCACACTGAGGTATTACATCACCCCCATACTTCCAAAAGTTGGACATATTCCTAGTTTCAGTTCGAGCCGATGACGCACAGCTGTGGTTTTCTGTTAGATAAGTCCACACCAAATCCCATTTATCACCTCACACCATACCCTCAAAAAAAAGCCAAAAAACAAGGAAGTTACAAGAAATAAAGGAAGTCAAGTCATATGATAAAAACAGCGAGTTATACAGAATACATCATCATTTTAACTATTTCATTACATCCTGGAAATAAAGAGGACCAAAGCAATGACTTCAGTGGGCAATGGAAAGTCATCCTTCCTCTGTCAACATCTTCTACATCCCAGCAGGAAAGTGTAGGACGTTTTCCGCAGCCAAGTGGTTAATATATTCATTGGCATTGCGTGGAGTTATGATATATTTATATTTTCTTTGGATTTCATGATATTAATGTGTATGAAAGTAGGAATTATATCAGTGTACAGGGATATGATAGACAGACATTGGGCACTTTTACTTATTAAATAATAACATTAAAATGTTTGTGACTTTCAGACAGAAGAAAACTGCATAAAATGTCCAGACACTGAATGGCCCAATGAGAAGAAGGATCAGTGTATTCCCAGACCGGTGGAATTCCTTTCATACAGTGATGTGATTACTGCTGTTTTCTCGGTGCTCTCAGCTTTATTCTTCCTTATAACTATTGGCATCTTGATCATTTTTATTATATTCAAAGACACAGCGATCGTCAAAGCCAATAACACGAGCCTCAGCTTCCTCCTCCTGGTGTCCATCATGCTGACCTTCCCATGTGTGTTTTTATTCCTCGGTCGCCCTGTGGATATAACCTGCACGCTGCGTCAATCCACCTTCTCCATCATCTTCTCCATAGCCATCTCCTGTGTGTTGGGGAAAACCTCCATGATTTACCTTGTCTTCAAAGCCAACAAACCAGGGAGTGTCTGGAATAAGTGGGTTAATATGAAGATATCCAATGCTGTCGTCCTCACTTTCTCGTTGATTCAAGTCATGATTAATATCACATGGTTGGCTGCTTCTCCTCCCTTTCAGGAGATGGACACACATTCTTTTCCAGGAAAGATAGTCATTCAGTGTAATGAAGGTTCAGTAATGGCCTTTTTTCTCCGTCCTGGGGTATATGGGGCTTCTGGCCGCTGTTAGTTTTATTATAGCTTTTCTGTCCAGGACATTACCGGACAGTTTTAACGAGGCCAAGTAAATTACCTTCAGCATGCTGGTGTTCTGCAGTGTTTGGATCGCCATGATCCCGGCCTATCTGAGCACCAAAGGGAAGGACATGGTGGCTGTGGAGATCTTTGCCATATTGACCTCAAGTGCTGGACTTTTAGCCTGTATATTTCTTCCAAAATGTTTCCTTATTCTGTTTAGACCAGAAATGAACACAAAAGCCCATTTGCTTGGAAACAAAAGTAAAGTAATATCCACATAATTTCATCACACAATATTTAAAGGGTTATTCAAAGAGCTCCGAACTGGCCCCGAAATTGCACCAAACAGTGAATTTTGCCGTGCGGTCAATCTCGGTGCCATTCAGCTATTCAAAGGCAGGCAGTTTTCCAAATTTTGGCGAATTGCCAGCGAAATATGGTGCCTGTTCAACGGCAATGAAATCCCCCATAGGGAAGCAATGGTTAATCTATTCAGCGATACCGAACAGCAGAGAAATATCAGTGAAATACCCTGCTGCTTGGCGGTTTCATTCGACAGGTTTAATCAAGCGAATCCCATGGGTTTCCAATGTAAAAAATATATACTTGACGTCAATAAAGTACGCCTTTCCTGCCACTGACTCGTGTCAATGACGAAATCAGAATGGTTTCAATTCTTATACATGAATACACAAAAACCCATAACCCATGGGCGATTTACCCTCCCTTTCTTTTGAACACAAAGACATTCCACAACCTGTAGTTTTGCCATACAATTAGAACAGTTTGATAACTTAGAAACTTCTAGTTCCTGGCACTCTCTCTCCTTTCACTGATAAGAGCGCAGATGGCCTAATGGGTGTTTTTGTTCTCAGCCGAGACTCTCTGACATTGGCATGTTTCTAAATCTTCCTTCCTGACACCCACTGTTTATTCAAGCCAAATTCTCTATTTAATTGCTATGCCAGCAAGTCTCTGGAATATCTCAAATCTAAGTAAACCTCTTTATGTCAGATAATATTCGCTATATACAAGTACGTGAATCTCCGCTTAACCAAGATGGCTGCTAGAGAACAAGATGGCGGCTAATTTCTGGTCTGTTCCTGTTACAGTTGAGCAAACCAACCTGTTTGCCAACCAGTATCTTGCTGCGCATCTGAATTTGCATCGCCACAGGCGTAACAAGTGGCACCCAACGGATGTCGTAGAGATGAAAAAATGTTGGGCTCTAACCCTCGTAATTGGAATAGTGAAGAAGCCAAATATCTGTTCTTACTGGCAGAAAACCCCATCCTCGCTACACCACTATTCCCATGAGTTATGAAGAGGGAGAGGTACGAAAATATCCTGCAATTCATCTATTTTAACAATAGCACACTGTGCCCACCAAGAAACGACCCAATGCATGACCGCCTCTATAAAATTCGGCCCCTTATCAGACTCCTGTCTGCCAAATTCACAGATACTTATGTTCCCGACCAAAATATATCTGTAGACGAGTAGGGATGAGCCGAACCCCCCCGTGTTCGGTTCGACTTCGAACTCGAACAATTTCAAAAGTTCGAGTTCGAATGCGAACACAATCCAAACTCAATGTAAGTCAATGGGACCCGAACATTCAATTTTTAGCGTGCCCTCCAAGAGGGCATATATGCTAGATATTTGCCATAAAAGGTGTATGGGGATCAGGGTAGTGCCCCGGGGGAGAGAAAACAAGGAAAAAAGTTTTTAAATAAAACGTTTTTAAAGGAATAGTGATTTTTCCATGAAATAAAGGTTAAGAATAAAACTAAAAATTCATTCAAATATCGTGCCTAGGAGGTCCCCATAACCTGCCCATGAAGTGGCGGATTTGTAGGATGTATAGGAACATTTAAAAACAAAAAATGACTGTTCAAATAACGGTAAATGGTTTTCTTTTAATCTATTCATAAACAACTGCTTGGGCGGCAGCCTGTATGAAAAGAGGAGACGTTTTAGGAGACGCGGAACAAGTTTAGTGATTTTTTTGGCTAAATTATGGTGAAATTTATGCAGGCTTTGGATGAAAGTAACAATAGGTACTTTAAAATTGGGCCTTTAGTGTCAGCAACAGTGCCATCACACCATACACCCTCTGTGGTATTGTGGAAGAGTGCAGGGTTGGACCCTGCGGTCAAATATTAAAATGATATGAATCTGGTATAGGTGTCAGTGGCAGTGCACAAAAATACGTATCTGGGCAGCGCGAAATAGACGCTAGGGAGCTCAAATGACGTCACCAACCATAGTACATGATGGAATAAAAGCATAAAAGAAAAAAAACAATTCTAAGTGCAGTGGGACAACAGAATGTAAATATTGTCTATTATCTTATGATTGAACAACTCACAAACAAAGAGACTAATCACTGGCTCTGAGTGGATCGGTGCCTTTGGGTTGTTTATCTTCGGTAACTTCTCAGGTAACCCACTCCTTGGTGTTCGTAACTCATTACATCCATAGGAAATGGGAAAGAAGAAAGACACAATCTTGTGTGTATCTGACACACTATATATATATATAACATATATATAACATATAATATATATAACAGCTACAAGTGGAAACTCACATTTGGTGGAGCTATTCCAAGCTCAGAACCGAAGGTGTATGGGTTTCGTAGGTCAAACCCAATAAAAACCAAAACATGCAGGAAGTGGTTCTTTTAAAATTTAATAAATGATAAAAGCAAATAAAAAATAATATATAAAGTCCAGAACGCGTTTCGCCATCAGTGCACGGCTTCATCAGCTGGTCTACATAAAACAGAACTGATATGCATGTTTATATACCTAAAGAAATTAAGGAAAAACGTCTCATCCTGTGTGCAATTGGTGGTCAGCGTGCGTTTCTAGCCTCTTATCAGGTTTTCTGCGCGTTTCTGACCATCAGCGCCATCTTGCGCAGCAGGCGCATAAGGAATTTCCGCGTTCCACAATGCGTTTCACAACCATGTATCCGGGATCTTGGTGTACTATGCGTGCCATTATGGATGCACGCCGGCTTCCGGTATCGCAATGTCCACAAATATATCTTTGGTCAAAATATAATCAATATACAATACAGAGGCATATTGAAATGATGTAAAATCCATTGTTTGAACACTGGGATGGGAATAACCCTTAAAGGAAGCAGGCTGTCTTCTCAAGAAAAAAACTAAATAAATGTAGGGAGATTCACATAGCGGTGCGGTGTACAAAAATGCCCACAATCCGGTTATAGCATATGTCGCATTCAAATGCTGAATAAAGTGACTTTATGTGAATCACCATAATGATGGACTCTTATTTATATGATGTGATGATATTAACCATCTAGCTACATATGTGTATTAGAAGTGATGGAGGCCAAATGCCCCTTTGATAAGCTAGTGTATGATATAAAACCCAATGTTAGAGGAATCATAAATGGTAGTGAATACCATCAATAAACCCATTCCATAACATCTGATTCTATATAAACAATGTAAATGTACCTTGTGCTGGGACTATATAATGCGTATGGATTTCACGGGGGAGTATTAGACACTATAATACAGGTGTCTAATACTCCACCATGAAATCCGTTGCTTACAATATTCTGCAGTAAGGAGTCTCTTTATTTCTAGATCTTTTAGTATTTTTTAAGCATTTTTTATACCTTTTTCAATATTTTTTTTTGGAACTTTTGACGAACATCCCAAACAGAATCCGAACCGAACGCTCATCCCTATAGATGAGTCCCTTATGAAATTTAAAGGCAGACTGCTCTTCAAGCAGTACATCCCAATCAAGGGATCCCGGTATGGCGTCAAATTTTATAAATTGTGTGAGTCCACAACCGGCTACACATGGGTGTTTAGGATTTACGAAGGGAAAGATAGCCACCTTGACCCCCCAGGATATTGGCATCAATGGAAAAATTGTGTGGGATCTGGTCTATCCCCTGTTCAGCAAGGGCTATCATTTATGGGTCGGAGCTGTGGCAATTGAGTTTTAATGTGGATAAGTGCAAGATAATGCACCTGGGACGTAAAAACCCAAGGGCTGAATATAGAATATTTGATACAGTCCTAACCTCAACATCTGAGGAAAGGGATTTAGGGGTTATTATTTCAGAGGATCTAAGGGTAAGTAGTCAATGTAATAGAGCAGCAGGAAATGCTAGCAGAATGCTTGGTTGTGTAGGGAGAGGTATTAGCAGTAGTAAAAGGGAAGTGCTCATGCCACTGTACAGAGCACTGGTAAGACCTCACTTGGAGTACTGTGTGCAGTACTGGAGACCGTATCTCCAGAAGGATATAGACAACTTAGAGAGTTCAGAGAAGGGCTACTAAAATGGTGTACGGCTTGAAGGAGAAAAGTTACCAGGAAAGGCTTAATGATCTTAACATGTACAGCTTGGAAAAAAGACGAGACAGAGGTGATATGATAGAAACATTTAAATACGTAAAGGGAATCCACAAGGTAGAGGAAGGGAGTATATTTAAAAGGAAACAAAATAGCAAAACAAGAGGACATAGTCTTAGATTAGAGGGGCAAAGGTTCAAAAGTAACATCAGGAAGCATTATTTTACTGAGAGGGTGGTGGATACATGGAACAGTCTTCCAGTTGAAGTGGTAGAGGCCAAAACAATAATTGAATTTAAGCAAGCATGGGATAGGCATAAGGCAATCCTAAACAAAAGATAAATCCAGGTAAAGTATCCATGTAATTGGGCAGACTAGATGGGTCGAAAGGTTCTTATCTGCCGACATTTTTCTATGTTTCTATGTTCTATGATAACTATTACACCAGTATCTACCTATTTAAAAATTTATATTGTTTCAAGACCCTTGCGTGTGCCACAGTGTTGAAGAATCACAGAGGTTTTCCCAAATCCTGACAGTAGGCAAAAAAGTAGAGGCTCGTCTTCAGCTCTACGTCAGGAAGAAGTGCTAGCCCTTCGGTTCACCGAAAAGAAGGATGTATACGTGCTATCAACAGTAGGGATGAGCTGTTCGGTTCGATCTGTTCGGTGTTCGATTCGAACATCACCCGTACGGCTGTTCGTCAAACTCCGAACATTTCCGCGTCTTCACCGCATGTTCGCCCACAATGCGCCACAATGAACCAAAATGCACTTTTCCACTGGCCCGAAGCTTGTAATTGGCTACAGCCATGCACCTGACCACAGGTCAGGTGCAAGGCAGGTGCAAGACTATGCCAATCACGGTTCAAAGTCCTGATTAGGCAAATTTTGCCCAATCATAGGCTCACAGAGCTAAATCCCGCAGCACACTATATAAGGTGTCCCTCGCAGCCCCAGTACGAGTTTTTGAGAGGAGATTGTTTTGTTAGTGTGTCTTGTCAGTGCCAGCAGCTATTGGGGGGTCTCACTTCTAGCAGATATTGTAATCTGTGTCTTGTCACTGTTGCCAGCTCTCAGGGGGTCCTATTAAGGGGTTTCACAGATTTGTAGCAGATATCTGGGAATTATAATCTGTGTCTTGTCACTGCCACCCATCAGGGGGTCTCATTGATTTAAAGGTGGTTTCTGGGAATTAATATCTGCGTTTTGGCACTGTCACCCATCAGGGGGTCTCACTGATTTATAGGAGGTTAAGGGAATAGTAATTTGAGTCTTGTCACTGCCACCCATCAGGGGGTCTCACAGACTTGTAGCAGATATCTGGGAATTTTAATCTGTGTCTTGTCACTGTCACCCATCTCACTGATTTATATGAGGTTTCTGGGAATTTTAATCTGTGTCTTGTCACTGGCTGCCAGCTGAGTTATACCAGAGTTCTGGAAATCTTTAATCTAGATAACACAGTTGAATCTGAGATCTGCATATCTCCAATTTTTATAACCCAGTGGAATCAGAGTTCTGTATATCTTTAATCTATGTATCACTCACCATATCAGAAAGACCAAAAAGGACAGGTAGACGCTCCTAGACACAGATAAGAGGGCAAGCAGCCTCTATGTCGGGAGGCTGTGCCTCTGGTCATCGTGGATGTGGTGCATCCTCTGCAGGGGCACGCTTGTCCTTTCTAACTGGTGCTGGCCGTCTTAACCAGCAGCAACATACAGAGGATTTGGTGGACTGGCTAACCAGGCCATCCTCATCCTCCGAGTCCTCTGCCAGCCAGGCTTGTAGTGGTTTACAGTCCACCTCAGCTGCCAAAGCAACTAATGCAGCCTCCAGGTCCACAGCTACTCCTGCCGTAGCCCCACCAACATACACGGAGGAGTCAGCTGAATTGTTTGACTACGAGGACGGTGACATGCTGCTTGAGGATGTGCAGCAACTACAGTGCTCTGATTCAAACTCTGTGGTTGAGGAAGGGAGTATAATCAACCTAGAGGAAGGGGGTGCCAGTGACAAACAAATAACATTATCATGTTGATGATGAGGTCACTGACTCCACCTGATCGAACAGAGGAGTCAAGTGAGGAGGAGGAGGAGGCACAACAAACATGAGGCACAGCGTCCTCTATGAGCAACCGTAGCCAGTCCAAGGAATCAGAAGTCACAGCTGCTCAGGTGCAGAGCGCTGTTGTCTCAAAGCACATGTACAGGAAGTCTGCTGTCTGGGAGTTCTTTAAGAAATGAGCAGCAGACCACACCATTGCTATTTGTAATCTATGTCAGATGAGGATCAAGCATGGGAAAGACATCCCACGCTTGGGTACCACGTGCTTGAGGCGACATATGACCACCTGCCACGCATCCCGTTTGCACAACACTTGGCATAAGTCCTCCTCCTCATCTGTCTCTACCCCTACTATATGTCCTGCCATGTCATTGCCTACAACCTCCACTGACAGGGATGATGCTACAGTAATGGGTGTACCAGGTCCTTCCTCAGAATATGACAGCATCCCAACAGCTGAAGATTTATGCAGTCAGATTACGTTGCCCCAGCTGCTGCAGCGTAAGAAAAAATATACAGGGTTATCCAAAGAGATCCGAATTGCTTGAAAAAGGTAACCGAACGCTGAAAATCAGCATTTGGTTACCTTTCCTGGCCATTCGGCTATCCAGAGAGCAGGCAATTTGCCAAATCCTGGCTAATTGCCTGCACATACGGTGCCTGTTCGGTGCCTGTCCGAGGGCAGTGAAATCCCCATGAAAATGCACTGCTTTGGCTATTCAGAGAACGAAAACCAGCAGTGAAAGGTTCCCGAAATACCCTGCCATTTGGTGATTTAATTCGGCAAATTTATTCAGGAGAATCCCAAAGGCTTCAATGTTAAAAATATTCCCGTTTTAATTCAATATCTAATAAACCATTCATTATAAAATTCTGTAGTACAGAGTCTCTTTATTTATAGATTTTTTAGGATTCTTTAAGCATTTTTCTTATTTTTTTTTTAAAAGTCCGATTTTTTTTTTTTTTAAGTTTACTTATTTTTTCTGTAACAGCCCTTTTTATTATCATGTGCAAATTTCAGACATTTTCGCTCAGTAGTTTCTTTGCAAACAGAGTTTCATTTTCACACATTCACACAAACTATTTTGCTAATTTATTCACTGCCTCGTCTGTGGTCTCAGCTGCTTCGGCTGTGTGTGATCGCTACTGCTCGGGCTTTTTCTGTGGTTTTCGGCAGGTTAATCCAGATGTTTTTGAGGGTTTTCGGCGTGCATTCGCTGGGTTTTGCATTGAGATCTCGTCGGGTTTGCGGCAGCTTTTCCCTACAATTCGGGGACCCTGTGGTGCTTGCTGAATACACCGCAGGGTCACCGAAATGGGATCGGCAAAACAAACCAATTTGAAGAGAACAAAAAGTCACCGAACGTGAGGTGACTTTTAGAATCTCTTTGAATAACCCTGATAGTCCCAACCATCCCCAAGCACAGCGTCTAAATGCCAGTTTAGCAAAATTACTCGCATTACAGCTGCTGCCTTTCCAGCTGGTGGACCCTGCTTCCTTCCGTAAATTTGCTGAATGTACTGTACCACAGTGGCAGGTTCCAAAACGCCATTTCTTTTCACGGAAGGCCATTCCAGTACTATACCAGCACGTGGAAGACAATGTTATCGAGTCATTGGGAAAGGCAGTCAGCAGCAAGGTGCACATGACTTTAGACTAGGGATGAGCAGAACACCCCCGTGTCATTTGGTGATTTAATTCGGCAAATTTATTCAGGAGAATCCCAAAGGCTTCAATGTTAAAAATATTCCCGTTTTAATTCAATATCTAATAAACCATTCATTATAAAATTCTGTAGTACAGAGTCTCTTTATTTATAGATTTTTTAGGATTCTTTAAGCATTTTTCTTATTTTTTTTTTAAAAGTCCGTTTTTTTTTTTTTTTAAGTTTACTTATTTTTTCTGTAACAGCCTTTTTATTATCATGTGCAAATTTCAGACATTTTCGCTCAGTAGTTTCTTTGCAAACAGAGTTTCATTTTCACACATTCACACAAACTATTTTGCTAATTTATTCACTGCCTCGTCTGTGGTCTCAGCTGCTTCGGCTGTGTGTGATCGGCTACTGCTCGGGCTTTTTCTGTGGTTTTCGGCAGGTTAATCCAGATGTTTTTGAGGGTTTTCGGCGTGCATTCGCTGGGTTTTGCATTGAGATCTCGTCGGGTTTGCGGCAGCTTTTCCCTACAATTCGGGGACCCTGTGGTGCTTGCTGAATACACCGCAGGGTCACCGAAATGGGATCGGCAAAACAAACCAATTTGAAGAGAACAAAAAGTCACCGAACGTGAGGTGACTTTTAGAATCTCTTTGAATAACCCTGATAGTCCCAACCATCCCCAAGCACAGAGTCTAAATGCCAGTTTAGCAAAATTACTCGCATTACAGCTGCTGCCTTTCCAGCTGGTGGACCCTGCTTCCTTCCGTAAATTTGCTGAATGTACTGTACCACAGTGGCAGGTTCCAAAACGCCATTTCTTTTCACGGAAGGCCATTCCAGTACTATACCAGCACGTGGAAGACAATGTTATCGAGTCATTGGGAAAGGCAGTCAGCAGCAAGGTGCACATGACTTTAGACTAGGGATGAGCAGAACACCCCCGTGTTCAGTTCGCATTCAAACTCGAACTTTTCAAATGTTCGAATTTGAACTCGAACTCGAACACGAACTCAATACAAGTCAATGGGACTCAAGGTTCCATTTTTAGAGTGCCCTCCAAGAGGGCATATATGCTAGATATTTGGAATAAAAGGTGTATGGGGTTCCGGGTAGTGCCCTGGGGTACAGGAAACAAGGACAAAAAGTATAAAAAAAAGTTTTTAAAGGGACAGTGAGTTTTCCATGAAATAAGGGTTAAAAATAAAAACCAAAAATTCCTTCAAATATCGTGCCTATGAGGTCCCCATAACCTGCACGTGACGTGGCGGATTTGTAGGATGTATAGAAACATTTAAAAACAATGTCCGGGTCCGGGTAGTGCCCTGGGGGACAGGAAACAGGGACAAAAAGTAAAAAAAAAGACGTTTTAACCCCATCACTGCTGACGACGTGTGGAACACATCCTCAGTTACTCCCGCTGTATGCTGAGGAGGACGTGTCCCTCACATCATCAGCTTTGTGGGACCCCCGGCGGAGATACTCACCTCTCTGTCCGGGGTCCCGCGGCGTTCTGACTCCAGCATCCTCAGACGCTGAAGTCAAGATCCTCTTGATGTAATTTCCAGACGACCCCCCGGCCAGGGCCGGCGCTAGCGTAAGGCGGCACAGGCGGCACAGGCCGCCTTACTATCTGGCTTCCTGCCAGTTTTTGGGGGCGGAATTCCCCGGCCCCGAGCACCGCCATCTTGGTCGGCCGGAGAAACCCGGCGCAGCGCTAGGGGCTGAACCACATGACCAGCGCCGTGCATGATCTCGCGAGAACGTGGCTGCGCTGGTCATGTGGTTCCCGCCCAGCGAGCAGCAAAGCTGCATCATGTCAGCAGCCGCTCGCCACCATGGAAGAGGAACGCCGGCGGAACCTGGGGGGCCAGACAGCAGGTGAGAGCTGGGGGCAGATATATACACATGTGATCTGGGGTCAAATATATCCATGAGTTGGGGGCAAATATATATCCATGAGCTGGGGGCAAATATATCCATGAGTTGGAGGCAAATATATATATATCCATGAGCTGGGGGCAAATAAATATATATATCCATGAGCTGGGGGAAAATATATCCATGAGCTGTGGGCAAATATATCCACATGTGATCTGGGGGCAAATATATCCATGAGTTGGGGGCAAATATATATATATATATATATAATATATATATATAATATATATATATATATATATCCATGAGCTGGGGGCAAATATATCCATGAGTTGGGGTTAATATATATATATCATCCATGAGCTGGGGGCAAATATATCCATGAGTTGGGGTAAATATATATATATCCATGAGCTGGGGGCAAATATATCCATGAGCTGGGGCAAATATATCCACATGTGATCTAGGGGCAAATATATCCATTAGTTGGGGGCAAATATATATAAATCCATGAGCTGGGGGCAAATATATCCATGAGTTGGGGGCAAATATACTTATATGAGCAACCCTAGTGTGTGTATATATATGTGTATATATAGAGATTATCATGGCACCTCTATCCTGATTGGCTTGACATGACACGGATGGGGAGGGCACCAAAATGCACCTTCGCCTGACTAGATAAAAATGCTTGCCTGGAAGGGAGGGGGGGAACCGTTCATATCCCTCCCGATCAGGAGGTCCCACAAAAAAAAGCCAGACACCTCTTAAAAGGGGAGAGTCTCCCCTTTTAAGCGGTTCCTGGCTTTAAGGCTAAGGTCAGACTAACCCAGTATTAACGTGCGTTTAGCCGCACTAAATCACAGCCGCGCTAGCAGCAAATTCCGTCCAATGCCGGGCAGCATACGAAGAACGGCGGCACAAAAGTGCGGCTGCGCAACGCAAGTGGCAAACGAACGTATTTTTTCGAGAACGTCAAACCGCTAGTACTGACATACAGAGTGCGCTACGTCCTCTAGCGGCATATGTGTGTGATTAGGAGACGTCAGACGCTGCTAATGTCCGGCCAACATCACGTCCAGACGCAAAAAGTGTTTTATTGATAACCGTACAAAATCACGGACGAAAATGTGCATCGTATGACCGCTATCGCGTATTCCATGAAAAGATGCGTCCATTCGTTCGAACGCACTTTTTCACAGACAACACTAAAAATGCATTAGTCTGACCTTAGCCTTACCCCTTAGGCACTGGATTGCACTTCGGCACCTTGCGGTGCCGAAGTGCGGCCTAGCTTCGGTGGGGGTTGCCATCTTGGATGGCGGCTCCACCCCCGGGTCCGCCCTCACTGCCTGACGTCCTCACGCATAGCGTGATGACGTCAGATAGCGGGCAACCCCTAGCTGCCCGGAATCCACTGGTGGAGATAGGGGGTTCATTTGAACCCTGATATCTCCAGAACCGTGGCAGCTAGGGGGTCATGGAGGGTGTCAATCGAAAGGCCTGAACGTGACCAGGTATAAAGTAAATAATAAAAAATAAAAAAAATAAAATATGTATTTTTGTGTGTGTTATTTTTATTAATGCAGGCAATATTGTTCACATTTCAATTATAATGTGAACATGATGCTGCACTAATGATTTTTTTCTATTGGTGTGCGTCGTTGCTAAAAATCACATAATTCCCCCCAAAAATTTAATAAGTCCCCATTTCTAATTTTGTACAAGTGCACCCCATAGAAAATATAACCGCAAATGTTCATCTGATAAAAGGTGAAAAAAAACACTTTACACACTGCATATGATTAAAAATTCAAGTTTTATTGCATTTTTTGTTATAATATACAGCCAGAACATGACGTATACATAAAAATGATATATTATGAATCTGCCGAGTCTGCCGGAAAGAACGATATATAATATGTCTGGGTCGTATTGAAGGAGAATCAGGCTGAAAGATGGTTGTTACTATGAGCCAGGCAGCCATCTTGTTCAGAATATTGGTTCACTTGTGTCACGGGATGGCCCAGCACCCTCAGCCAGGGGCGGTGCAGTGACAGTGGACATGGACACTTGGGTGTGGTGGCACGCACCCCGTTTTACCAGTATTTTTTATATTAGATGTGAGATTGTGTGGTGTAATAAAGTGTTCCCCGTTGGTTTATTGTGTCATGTATTTTCCCTTTGTTTGCCTTGCTCGCCGCCATTTTCCGATCCTTGTGGCGCAGTCCGAATTCTCGATTCGGGAAATGGCCGATTCGGACCATCCGGTTCGAATCGTAAAATGGCCGATTCGGACCATCCGGTCCGAATTGGCGACTCCCTGAAGGCTAAGGGCCAATGGGTCCTGGGAGGGCGGGCAAGGAGTCCCATTGTATTCTAATTTATGAGAAGTTGTTAAATGCTTGAACCGTGCAGAATAAAGCCAGATTTTTGCAGTGCATCCAGCTTTGACTGATGTGACTTTGTCTCCGCCGCATTTTCGTATCTGATAATCCCTCGTGGTCTCAGAGTGCGGCGTTCCAGATCCGAACCGAACCGAGCGCTCTGTGCCTGCATCGAGGATCAGGGCAGAGGCGCAGCGGAAGGGGATTCGGTTCCCAGAACGAGAGATCCGAACCGAAGGGAGCGGCCGTGTACCGCGCCTCGGTATTGCGGTAAGACCCGAACTCTCCATTGGTCCCGCCAGTTCCGAAACTACCGCCCACTCCGATCCGAAGCTCCCTCCAGACCCGACCCGACCCTCCATCCCTTCCCGATCCGAAAGTCCGCCGCCCAAGATCCGAAGAGACACCCGCCCCCCGGATCGGAAACGTTTCTCCATAAGATCCGAAACGTTTCCCCCATAAGATCCGAATCTTTCTCCGCGGCTACCAGAGCCGGTTTCCACAGACGTCCCACACCCGCAAGGTCAGTGAACCAGTTGCTCGGGACGCTGAGTGCTGTATGGCTCAGTGGTCGGACTGGTTCTAGGCAGGGATCCCCTCTACCGCCCGCTAACCCTTTCCTAGGGTCACGCCAGGCCGCACGAGACGCCGGGTGCGTGTCACTCGGTAGTCGGGCCAGCGGTAAGCGACGGGGTCACGCAGATTGAGTACACCCGCAGGCGGAACAACATCTCCATTCCGTCATACTGGTGGCAGCGGTGGGATCGCTCTCTGCAGACCCCAGGGGGACCCTCATCATGGCCGGGTATAGTGCATACAAGCGGGACGTCCTGCGTGGCATGCTGGAGAACCGGGGCGGTGTCCCGGGCTCCAAGAGTCGGGAGACCCTGATGGAGGAACTGAAGAGAATGGATCAGGAGGCGGCGTTCGCGGCGTTGCCTGCTGACACAGCACCGGCAACCGTCCCCGCAGAGCCCGAAGATAGTGAATTCTGCCGGAAGATGCGGGAGCGGAACTGAGGAATCTCGGTCGAGAACTCGGTCAGGAAGAGGAGAGAGAGAGAGAGCGGGTGCACGAACTACGGCTGGCCGAAGTGCGAAGTCGGCGGAGTAGCCGCTCTCCGTCAGATCGATACTCCGGGCGGAAAGTGCCGTTCCAGGCGTTCAAGGAGTTTCGGGAATCCGAGGAGGAAATAGAAAGCTACCTCCAAGACTTTGAGCGCCTGTGTCGGGTGCATGAAGTGCACCGCGCCGACTGGATACGGATCTTGGCAAGCAAGCTGACCGGTCGGGCAGCCGAGGCGTATCGTACGGTGCCGGACGACGAGGCCACCAGCTACTCGCACGTCAAGCAGGCGCTGCTGAGTAGATACGCCGTGACCCCCGAAGCCAGCCGGATGAAGTTCCGGAATTCTCGCCGGCCCAGCGGCGCCACTCACGTGGAGTGGGCCCATCGGCTGCAGAGGGACCTGCGCACCTGGCTCTCGGGAAGCCAAGCGGAGACGGTGACCGAGATCACCCAGCTGCTACTGCTCGAGCAGTTCTTCGAGCACACACCCTCCGCTATCCGAGAGTGGGTGCGCGATAAGAAACCCCACACGGTGCAACAAGCGGCCACCTGGGCCGACGAGTATACGGACACCCGGAAGCTGCCGGGGGGAGAGCGGACCCCGGCCGGTCGCCCGGCTTTGCCCGCCCCACCACCTCCACCACCTCCACCACCAGCGGTCCGAGCGCCAGTAGCACGGGGCCCCAGCCGGCCTACCAACATGGCTACCGTCCGATGTTACGGGTGCAACCAGGAGGGGCACTACAAACAACATTGTCCCAACCGACCGGAATTGACCCGGCCGGCCGGCAGGCCATCGCCGGCGGCCCATTGCTGCGACGCTGGAGCTCCGTGGCCGGAGGCCCCGGAGGAATGGTGGGAGCAGCTGCACGAGGCTGACCCTGTGCAAGCCGCCGCGGATGACAACCGCCGTCACCACCGCCAGGCGGTGTGGATAAACGGGCGGCCCGCGGAGGGGCTGCGGGACTCCGGGGCTACCATCACCCTGGTCCGGCCTCACCTGGTTCCGCCGAGCGACCGCCTGCAAAGCACTGTAGCAGTACGGGTGGCGGGAGGAAAAGTGCTCCGGCTGGAGACGGCCCGGGTGCATCTGGACTGGGGGAACGGGGAGAAGGAGGTGCGGGTGGGGTTGCTGAGGCAACTGCCGGCCGAGGTGCTCCTGGGGAATGATCTGGGGCAGCTCATTTCCGCTTACTCCACAGATGCAGCTACCCCGGTAACCACTAGGCAACAGAGCCAACGCCACGGCAGGGGCACTCCGAATGGGACCCAGGTGAGATCTCAACCCAAACCACTCCGACCCCCCAAACCACCCAAACCTCCCTGACCTTCCTGACCCCCCAGACCCTCTCGACATCCCAAACCCCTAAAACCTTCCCGACCTCCCAGACCGCCATCACCTCCCCCACCGCGACGGGATCCGATTCCTTCCCTTCCACCTGTCCTTCCTTCCCTGTGGAGTACCCCGGAGACGCTTCGCCACCAGACTCAGACTGACCCCACATTACAGGGCTACCGGGACCGAGCTGGTCAGGGTCTGGACGGCCAGGGGAAAGACAAGGTAGAGTGGGAGGATGGGTTGCTGTACCGGTACACCGTGAGGGGGCCAAGAAGAAGCAGATTCCCCAGAAGCAGTTGGTGGTGCCTCAGGGCCCGAGGCAGGAGCTTCTGCGCTTGGCCCATGACATCCCCCTGTCAGGCCACTTAGGCCAGACGAAAACCCGGCACAGGTTGCGCGCGCGCGTTTTACTGGCCCCGCCTTAGCAACGACACCCCGCGACTACTGCCGCACCTGCCCAGTTTGCCAGAAAGCTGGGAAGGCCGGGGATCACCCGAAGGCGCCCTTGCGGCCCATGCCCATTATCCAGGAGCCCTTTAGCCGGGTGGCGGTCGACATCGTAGGGCCGTTGCCACGGCCCAGTGCCACCGGTAAGAGGTACATTCTTACCGTAGTGGATTATGCCACCCGGTATCCCGAGGCTGTGGCCTTGGCCAACATCCAGGCGGACACCGTAGCGGACGCGCTCCTCAGGGTGTTCACGAGGGTGGGGTTTCCCCGAGAAATCCTATCCGATCAGGGTACCCAGTTTACCGCTGAGCTCACCCAACAGCTCTGGCGTCTCTGTGGCGTTAAGGCGCTGCACAGCGCCCCGTATCACCCCCAGACCAACGGGCTGTGCGAGCGGTTCAATGGGACCCTGAAGCAGCTCATCCGGGCCTTTGTGCACGAGAACAGGGATTGGGAGAAGTATCTTCCCCACTTGCTGTTCGCCTATCGGGAGGTTCCTCAGGAATCCACCGGTTACTCCCCCTTTGAGCTGCTGTATGGACGCCGGGTACGGGGACCGCTGGATCTGGTTAGGGCTCAGTGGGAGGGGGCACCGGAGGAGGATGGGGTTCCTGTGGTGGAGTACGTCCTGAAGCTCTGGGAGCGCTTGGCGGACCTCCAGGGGTTCGTGCAGGAGAACATGGAGACGGCCCAAGCTCAGCAGAAGGCGTGGTACGATCGCGCTGCGTGCAGCCGCTCGTTCTGTGTGGGACAGAAGGTTCTGGTGTTAAAACCACAGCGGCAGAACAAGCTGCAGGCGGCCTGGCAAGGTCCCTACAAGGTGGTCACCCAGCTGGGGGATACCACCTATGTGGTTGTTAGCTGCGCCGACACCAGAATCCAGCGGACGTTCCACGTCAATATGCTGAAGGCCTTCCATGAGCGGCCGGAGACGGTGGACGCCATATGCGCGCCGGCGGCCGAGGAGACAGAACCGTTCCCTCTGGAAGAACTTCCGGGGGTGGCCAAGCAGCCTTCCGGGGTGGACCAAGTGCAGCTGGGGGAGGAGTTAGGGCCCGAGAAACAGGCGCAGGCGCGGCAGCTGCTTCGCGCCTACCCGGGGGTTTTCTCGGCTCTCCCGGGGTATACGGACCAGGCTGTCCATCAGGTGGACACGCCCGGTCAGAAACCACTCCGACAGCCCGCCTACCGGATCCCGGAAGCAGTCCGCGAGTCTATGCGGGCCGAGATCCGGGAAATGTTGGAGCTGGGGGTCATTGAGCCGTCGGCCAGCCCATGGGCGTCGCCCGTGGTCCTGGTGCCCAAAAAGGACGGTACCACCAGGTTCTGCGTCGACTATCGGCGGATAAACGACTGTACGGTTACGGACACTTATCCGATGCCCCGAGTCGACGAGTTGCTAGATCAGATCTCCGGGGGTCATTTTCTGACCACGGTGGATCTGTGCAAGGGGTATTGGTAGATTCCCCTTGCCGAGGAGGCGACCCCGAAGTCGGCCTTCATCACCCCGTTCGGCCTGTACCAGTTTTGAGTCATGCCGTTCGGGATGAAGAACGCCCTGCTACCTTCCAGCGGTTAATCGATCGCCTCCTCGATGGCCTCCAGGGATTCGCTTGCGCGTACCTGGATGATATAGCCATCTATAGCCAGACCTGGGAGGAACATCTGGATCATGTAGGGACTGTCCTGGGCCGGATTAGAGACGCCAACCTGACCCTGAAGCCGGAGAAGTGCAAAGTGGGGATGGCCGAGGTGCAGTATTTGGCCACCGGGTGGGGTGCGGGATACAACGGCCAGAGCCCGCGAAGATAGAGGCTATCCTAGATTGGCCCACCCCGGTGACCAAGACCCAGGTCCTCGCCTTCCTGGGCACCGCGGGGTACTATAGATTTGTACCCCATTACAGTGACCTGGCCAAACCCCTGACTGATCTGACCAAGAAATCCCTGCCCCGCCAAGTCCTGTGGTCCCCGGAGTGCGAACAGGCCTTTCGACAATTGAAGGCCGCCCTGACCCAAGCTCCCCTGCTGGCAGCTCCCAACTATAATAAACGTTTTATTGTCCACACAGACGCGTCCATGTTCGGACTGGGAGCTGTCCTGAGTCAAGTGGGGGACGACGGGGGGGATCATCCGGTGGCGTTCATTAGCCGGAAGCTGTTGCCACGAGAGGTGGGGTACGCTGCAGTGGAGAAGGAGTGCCTGGCCCTGGTCTGGGCCCTACGGAAGCTCCAACCCTACGTCTACGGTCGGTCCTTCACCGTGATGACCGACCATAACCCCTTGGTATGGCTCAACCGAGTGGCGGGGGAGAACGGCCGCCTGTTGCGGTGGAGCCTGGCTCTCCAACCCTTCAACTTTTCAATCCAATATCGGCCCGGGTCGCAGAACGGTAACGCAGATGGGTTATCGCGACAGTCGGCCTGGGAACCAGGGGATTGGGGAGCCCCGACTATCTCGGTACGACCCGGTGGGGTCCAACCGAGTGCGCCGGACCTTGGGGAGGGGGAGGAGTGTCACGGGATGGCCCAGCACCCTCAGCCAGGGGCGGTGCAGTGACAGTGGACATGGACACTTGGGTGTGGTGGCACGCACCCCGTTTTACCAGTATTTTTTATATTAGATGTGAGATTGTGTGGTGTAATAAAGTGTTCCCCGTTGGTTTATTGTGTCATGTATTTTCCCTTTGTTTGCCTTGCTCGCCGCCATTTTCCGATCCTTGTGGCGCAGTCCGAATTCTCGATTCGGGAAATGGCCGATTCGGACCATCCGGTTCGAATCGTAAAATGGCCGATTCGGACCATCCGGTCCGAATTGGCGACTCCCTGAAGGCTAAGGGCCAATGGGTCCTGGGAGGGCGGGCAAGGAGTCCCATTGTATTCTAATTTATGAGAAGTTGTTAAATGCTTGAACCGTGCAGAATAAAGCCAGATTTTGCAGTGCATCCAGCTTTGACTGATGTGACTTTGTCTCCGCCGCATTTTCATATCTGATAATCCCTCGTGGTCTCAGAGTGCGGCGTTCCAGATCCGAACCGAACCGAGCGCTCTGTGCCTGCATCGAGGATCAGGGCAGAGGCGCAGCGGAAGGGGATTCGGTTCCCAGAACGAGAGATCCGAACCGAAGGGAGCGGCCGTGTACCGCGCCTCGGTATTGCGGTAAGACCCGAACTCTCCATTGGTCCTGCCAGTTCCGAAACTACCGCCCACTCCGATCCGAAGCTCCCTCCAGACCCGACCCGACCCTCCATCCCTTCCCGATCCGAAAGTCCGCCGCCCAAGATCCGAAGCGACACCCGCCCCCCGGATCGGAAACGTTTCTCCATAAGATCCGAAACGTTTCCCCCATAAGATCCGAATCTTTCTCCGCGGCTACCAGAGCCGGTTTCCACAGACGTCCCACACCCGCAAGGTCAGTGAACCAGTTGCTCGGGACGCTGAGTGCTGTATGGCTCAGTGGTCGGACTGGTTCTAGGCAGGGATCCCCTCTACCGCCCGCTAACCCTTTCCTAGGGTCACGCCAGGCCGCACGAGACGCCGGGTGCGTGTCACTCGGTAGTCGGGCCAGCGGTAAGCGACGGGGTCACGCAGATTGAGCACACCCGCAGGCGGAACAACATCTCCATTCCGTCATAACTTGTATATAACTAGACAGGTTTGTAACTGAAACTAGAATGAGGTATATGTAGAAATTTAGGAATGCGTTTAGATTAGCAGAAAAGCAATTAAAGCTTTATGAAGGATCTCTGCTGTTTCTGGCACGGAGAAGTAGATACTCCAAGGTCGTTGGGGCCCGCGGAAAGACGAAGGAGTATAGAAGACCGGGCCCCAGGCCATCTGAATAAACATAGCCGATAGGAGGGGAGGCACTGCCCGGAGAAAGACAGCACAAACAAATCACAGACTGTCAAACTAACGAGAAGTGTATCAATTTATAGTTATATGTGGAATGTTCTTTGTGTTCGAATTAATGATGGGAGGTATTAACCCACGTGGGGTGGAATAAAGTGTCATAGGGAGGTGGGCTGATGGGGATGTACCTAATTATGTATTTGGGGCATAAAACCTCATGTCTGTGTGTAATCGGGGCTCACTCTAAGCGATTCAATCCTGTGTGAACACTTGTGTGACGACACAATAAACTCTTGCCTTTCCTGAAGAGACTCGTGTTTGGACAATCCTTGCTTGTGTCTGGTCCGGCGCCGTTCTGAAAGTGAACCTGTTTTTGCCCGCCTACATTTCTGGGGGCTCGTCCGGGATAACGGGCCTTTTGCCAAGACACAGGCAACGGCTGCTGAACAGAGTGCGGCGCTTGACTGCAGCAGTGCCAGAATCCCGATGGTTGGGGGCGTCCGTTGAAGGTGAGCTGACATCTGCAGGCGCCAAGCAGGATTTCCTGTACAGTGGACCTCATCTCGTCCCAAACGGACCCCCCGGCCCGGGAAACTGGGACAACCCTGAGTCCGAGGAAACAGCAAGCAGCGCCGGCGATAGGTAAACGTGTCTTCTATGTTTTGTATGTCTAAAGGAAATACCGGTATCTAAGGGAAACGTCCGACTGAGATAGACAGATAAGAGGATGCGATGGCCACCATCCTATTGGCATATCTAGCCCGCCGCTGATAGCGCTGACATTGCTGAGGAGCCAGAGTGGCTAGCGGGTGTCTGGATTCGGGGAATTGAATGCCAATCAAAGGGTAGTTCTGTAAGAGAGGGAGAAGGTAGCTGCGTGGAGTTGCATAGTTCAGTGTTTGTAAATAGAGCTTCGCCACGTGGGTAAAAGGGAAAGGAGGAGGGATTTTCTGTGACTGGGCTAAGAGCCTGAGTCAGTGCCTAGTGTGTACGCCGTGTAGTGAAAAGGGCTTATAGTGAAGCCAGCTTTAGCTGCAGAGATAGTGGTGCTGAGTGGGTAGATTATCCATAAGGCAGATTGGAATTGCAGGCGGAAGTATAGACAAGGAACGGGGTGCACATAGCCACAAGCAGTCAAGAGTTAGAGTTCAAAATTACGGGGTATAAGGAGCCACAAAGAAGGGGATAAGCACCCTTGGCTATTAGGAAGAGTTGAAGTGTTTTATTCTATGTTGAAAGTATCTGATACGGTATGAGCTGTGAATGAATTGACTCGAGTGCTGTGAGTGAACGCGCGCCTACTCGCTCCACGAGAAGCAAATACGAGCGGATAAATTGTTGACTGAAGTATCAGACTGTAGATTTTAACTGTTGTTGAAATAATATATCTGTATTGCAAAGAGTACTGTTTTCAAGAGTAATAATGGCTAACGGGTCATCTAAGCCCAAGAAAGTAAAGGAAGGTGAGATGCCCCTAGAATATATGGTGCAAAATTTCGATGCATTATATAGAACTCATGATTATGGTGTAGAACTGACAAAAGAAAAGCTAAAAGTAATGTGTACAGTTGTGTGGCCGTTATTAGTCCCAAGATGGCCAGAACAGGGGTCAATGGACCCGGAGTTGGTACAGAAGGTATATTCCCAAGTTATAGAGCAGTACAGATATCCTGAACAATACCTGTATATAGATATATGGAGATATTATATTAAAAACAAGAGTTATTTTATAAATGATAGCGGGGAGAAATAAGAAACAGGACCCCAAAATAATAGAGAGAGAGAGAGGGGGGCGCGGGCAGCTGTTTCTTGGTCAGCTCCTCCGCTCCGTCCCGTATGGCTGAGGAAGAAGAGCAGGGTGCATCGGGTAGAGGAGATAGAGAGGCTCCACCAGAAAAGATTGAGATGCCCGATGGGAGCATATATAAATTAATTAATATTTTACGGAGTGAGATAGTTGCAGTGCTGTATAGTTTGTGTGTGTGGTTCAGACTGATTTTGTCCGATTGTGTTTTTAATTGATTATTAACCCTTTCGCTGCTGAGGCTTTTCCCGCCCCTGTGCTGAGGTCATTTTTTACCTGTTTTGCGCATCATGTTTAAACGTGTTTTTAAGGCTTATTTTAGTATATGACCCAGACATATTATATATCGTTCTTTCCGTCAGACTCGGTAGATTCATAATATGTCATTATTATATGTATACGTTATGTCATGTCTGTATATTATAACAAAAAATGCAATAATATGAATTTTTTTAATTTACAATGTGTAAAGTGTTTTTTCCACATTTTAACATGCGAGCAATTGCGGTTATATTTTGTATGGGGTGCGCTTGTTAAAAAAAATTAGAGATGGGGTCTCGTTACATTTTTTTTGGGGAAAATTACACTATTTTTAACAAACGCACCGCATACAAAAATCGTTAGTGCAGCATCATTGTTCACATTATAATTGAAATGGAACAATATTGCTACACTAACAAACCAAAAAAATAAAAAAATGTGTTTTTTTTTTTTTTTTATTTTTTTTTTTAATTTTTTTTTTTTTTTTTTTTTTTTTACAAATTTTTTAACTTTCATGTTTGGTATCGTTGGAACGGCCATGCTCTGGCCGATCCAACGATATCAAAATTTAACCCCTAGCTGCCACGGATCGGGAGATAGGGAGTTCATTGGAACTCCCTATCTCCACACTTGGTGGCAGTTAGGGGTTAACGCTAGGACTGGCGTCATCGTGCTGCGCACGATGACGCCAGTCCTCTGGGGAGTTCCCGGAAGCTTGGCCGACATCCAAGATGTCGGCCAGCTCCCGGGAAGGATCGCGAATCGGCGCTTTTCAGCGCCGATTTGTGATCCAGCTCCCCAGGGGTTAATGCCAGGCATCATTTGGAAGGGCAGGCTGTGCCCTTCCAAATGATGCCTGGGTTAAGCCCCTGTGTGCCACCGATCGGGAGGGAGAGAGGTCCGAAGGACCTCCCCCCCTCCCTTTCAGGCGCCTCCTCCACATGCGGGGGGGGCGCCTGAATTAGGTGTCATCGCGCCCCCGCGATGACACCTAATAATGGCGGCTGGTGGTCCGGATGCCGGGCTGACATCCAGGATGTCAGCCCGCACCGGAGGGGGCCAGCGATCGGCCGGAACCCGGCCGAACGCTGACCCCAAACTGAGGACGCGCTCAGCGCGTCCTCAGCACACCAGCGGTAATGCTGAGGACGCGCTGAGCGCGTCTTAGCATTGAAGTGGTTAAACTGTTCAATTAAAAGTTGAGATTGAGCGTCGTCCCTGGTGTATAGGCCCCCTCCTTTTCTGACAGACTGTTTGCAAGAGAGAGGGGGAGAAGGAGGGAGCAGTTTGTTTTTCTTTGCTCTCTGATAGCTGGAAAAAATAACCCTTTGTGTACCTGTGCAGCGTACTATGCTTAGCTAATTTTAGTGTGTGTTACAATAGAATATTTGTCTGAAGTCTGTTGAGTGCAAGATATATGTTTATATTTTGTGTTGATATATTATTCCGAAAGTTTAAGTTTTGTTCAGAGCTAGAATTAAATAGAAAGAAAAGAAAAGGGAGTCCTGGTTTTTTATATTATTGTATATAAATAATAATAAGTATGTAATAGTATACAATATTGCCTACTAAAATATAAAATTTATTAACAAATTAAATTGAAATATATGAAACGGTTAGAAAATTAATTCGAGAAATAATTAAAGTAATTTTTCTTTACTGTTTTTACAAGGTATGTTTTTGTTTTGATTTTTGATGGAATGATTTATTTTTATTGTTTTTTTTTCGATGTAGTATTAAGAGTCTGTTTTGGGCTATGGGAAAATATTTCTGAGAATATTATTTACACAATGTGTATATATATATGCCCGAATGTCCCATCCAGCTCCTGGGGCGGGATATCTTTTGCAAATTGCAAGCCCAAATTATGTTTTTTTCCCGGGGGTCACGTTCAATTAAACCTGCCGGAGGGTGGCAGTTTTGTTCGGTAGTATAATCCAGCCAGCTCGCACAACCCCCAATCTGTAAAAAAAAAAAAAATCGCAGTAGTTATGCCGAGGGAAGAAGAATGGCGCACGGCATCTACTCTGCCTGCTGTCCCCGCACGCACTACTCCTTGGAATTCCTGAGGTGGGGGCGGAGGACAACCCGCCCAGATTAGTTGAATTAAAGCCCGGCGCAATACCGGTGGCTCTAAGACAATATTATATCCCAAAGAAAGCCAAGCAGAATATACAAATACATTTGCAGAGATTTAAAGACTACGGTATATTGAAATTCTGCGTGTCACCGTGGAACACACCATTGTTCCAGCAAGACAACTTTTTATTTTTTTTTATTTTTCAGTGGGAGGTATCTACAATGGATGCGCGCTCAGCCAGGACCTCTTGTCCTTCCACGCTACAGTATGTTGATTAATTACACTGGTTTCCCCCACAGAAAAAGACTGTTTATCCGCCACAAAAGTTTTGCTACATCTGCTAAGCCAAGCAGGTTACAGAGTGTCTAAAAAGAAAGCACAAATATGTAAACAGAGTGTAAAATACCTGGGCTTCCAGTTAACAGGTACCAAACGTGCACTGGGGGCAGAAAGAAAAGAGGCAGTGTGCCGTATACCCCAACCAAAGACCAGGAGACAAGTCCGTGAGTTCCTGGAGCTGCAGGCTTCTGCCGCCTGTGGATCCCCAACTTCGCAGAAATTGCCAAGCCGCTTCATCAAGCAACCAAGGGGGGAGAATTAGACCCCTTTCATTGGAAAGAAGAGCAAACCGCAGCGTTTCTGAAATTAAAGACTCTGCTAATGGAAGCTCCTGCACTGGGCCTGCCAGATCATAGCAAGCCTTTCCAGCTGTTCGTACATGAACATAATCAAACAGCAACAGGAGTATTGGTCCAGACCTTTGGCTCATGGCTGAGGCCTGTGGCCTACCTCTCCAAGCAACTCAGACCCTGTGGCCTGCGGTCTACCCCATGCCTGAAAGCAGTGGCTGCCACCGCAATGCTGATAGCAGAAGCAGACAAACTGACCCTTGGACAAGTTCTTCATGTCAAGGTGCCCCACGCTGTCAAGGCTCTGCTGGATGTGAAAGGAGGTTACTGGTTCAGCAACAGCCGGATGACGAAGTACCAAGCCATGATGTGTGAAAATCCACGGGTTCATTTGGACCTCATCGCTACCTTAAACCCTGCTACTCTACTGCCTGACTGTGAAGAGGACCCAGATCATGAATGCCTCCAAGTTATGGAAGAAGTGTTCAGTAGCAGGCCGGATTTGAAAGACGTACCCCTAGACAAATACGATCTACAGCTATTCACTGATGGTAGCAGCTACATGGATGATGGGAAGAAAGTCTCCGGCTATGCCATAGTCTCAACAGAAGAAGTCATCGAAGCAAAGCCACTGCCAGGCCATACATCTGAACAATTGGCCGAAATAACAGTTTTAACCAGAGCCCTGGAAATCTCTGAAGGCAAAAGAGTAAATATCTACACAGATTCCAAATACGCCTTCATGACAGTTTATGCACATGGTGCACTCTACAAAGAGAGAGGCCTACTTACGTCTTCAGGACAACAAATCAAATATGCAGCTGAAATCGCGGCCCTCCTGGAAGCAGTATGGAAACCAAGTGCTGTCAGCATCATGCACTGCCGTGGCCACCAAAAGGCCATGATGTAATTCCAAAAGATAACAGACGCGCGGACCAGGCCGCAAAAGCAGCTGCTAAACCGCCACCGCCAACAGAAGATCAAGCTAAAGTACTGATCTGTAAGCAAGAACCTCAATTTTCCATGCCAAATTACGAGTTCTATATGAATTTGAAAAAGTTTGAACCCCACGGCGAGTTCATTGAAATAATACTGCACAAGTGGCAAGATGACTATGAACTGATAGAACTCAACCATGATTATATCCAATGGTTTTTCCCAACTCGAACACAAGGCCGAAATTTCTACTCTACTCCCCTAAATCCGCAAGAGACACGCCTAATGGTTAACACCTCAGAAGTTCAGCAAAGACTGCGCAGAGTCTACAAGATGATGCTGAAATTCTTCGGCGTGAAAATAGTGGGGGAGGAGGAAGACAAAGAAGAGGAGGAAGACAAAGAAAATTGAAGTTGAACGAGCAGAAAATTTCGCGTCACGTTTTGAAAATTTGACAATCAATTCTCACAATAATCTACGAATCACACGAATACTGCACAGTCTGGGAGAATTGGGAGCAGAAGAATATCAAGTCCCACTGGTGAGGTTCTTCCTTAAGGAGATCCTTATCAAGAACAGACTGCCAGAATGAAGAGAAGTGCAATGAACTTTTTTATATACAGCAGTAAGAGATTCACAAGACAGACAAGATTTGTTATTTTGAGAACAGGCCTATCGGGCTATCCCAATGGTATTATTACAAATAGACTTTACAGTGCTGCCACCCTGCAAAGGATACAACTATTTACTAGTGATGGTGTGCACTTTGACAGGATGGGTAGAAGCCTTCCCAACGAGAACTGAAAAGACGACAGAAGTGGTAAAAAGTCTAATGAAAGAAATAATACCACGTTACGGACTTCCACTCGAGATAGGGTCGGACAATGGCCCTGCATTTATCCAGAACTGTTTACAACAACTTGCCCGGCTACTGGGCATCACCTGGAAGCTATAGACCGCCTACAGGCCCCAAAGTTCGGGAAAGTTGAAAGAATGAACTGTACCCTAAAGATTTTGATGTCCAAACTGTGCCAAGAGACGTCACTAGGCTGGTTGGACTTGCTGCCGATAGTCCTTTTGCACATTAGGTGCAGACCAACCCCCAATTGAAGCTAAGTCCGTACGAACTTATGTTTGGACGGCCAACCCCTCTGATTAATGGACTAAGGGGGGACCTTCGGGCATTGGGAGAAACTAAACTAAATGATCAGGTAGTAATGCTGGGTAAATCAATGCAGAAGTTAAATACTTGGGTGGGGGATAATATACCGCATTTTCTGTATCCTTCATTGTATAAGTATTGTCCGGGTGACTCAGTATGGGTAAAAGAGTGGAAAAATGATCCACTGGGTCCAAAATGGAGAGGTCCTTACCTTGTCCTGTTATCAACCCTACAGCAGTAAAGGTTGCCGAGGTGGTCCCGTGGATACATCACTCCAGAGTGAAAGCAGCTGCAGCTAGTCCTGAGCCAGCATGGAAGGTCGTTGCCGACAAGACCAATCCGTTGAGGCTGAAGCTGACAAAAACCACAGCCATGAGCACCTAAATGATCCTAACCCCGATGATTCAGAGGATCAACAAGTGGGTGTTTTGATGGGCACAGGCCCTGACCACCTGCCAACGGGGATAACCACAGGGTGCTTTTTAGGGGCCCGCCCCCACCCTTGATTATCCAGAAATGTTCTTTACTTTTGAAATTCCGGTGGGGAGGGATTGGGTTTATGTGACTGTAAAAAGAATTGCCCAAGGAATTCTGACACTCGGGGCATTTGTGGTGCTGATTTTATATCTTGCTAATTTGATTTATGGACTCTCGCGTGGAGCATGCTCTAATTGTACGGGCAATGTGGGGAAAGTGGATATTTCCCATATCTGGAATGGTACGCACCCGGTGATGGAGAACCGTACCATGTGGAGACAAAAACGAGAGGCGCTATCTGGAACCAACCCAAGAGGACATTTACTTGTGCAATTCTAAAAAGTCTGGGCAAATCGTATGCTGGGTGTGTAGTAGACTGCACCCAGAGACAATTCATATACCATTTGCCTCTGTTCCAATGAATTTGAGTATGTTTGTATCAGGGAATGTCACAATATATGCTGTTGATGCACCAAGGGAAAAGACAGAATCATTCAGTCCCGGGTACCCCATAATAGGACCAGTGTATCCACCAGAATGGTGTTTTCAACTAGGACCAGATAAAGAAACAAATAACGAGGGTGGGTTATGTAACTCAAGTCAGTTCAACTGGACATTATACATTTACATACTCAAAACAGGACAAAAGGCGACTTATTTATACATACGATGCAGGCAACTCACTAGAGACCAAGAGGCGGTGATTGGGAATGTGACCAATGGGAGGCAGGGTGCAGTGGATATGATGAGACGGCTGAGACACCTTGCGATAGAGATATCAAAGGGAACACTATATTCATCACTATTTATAGTGACAGGAGGGTACCAGGTGTGCTGTGAAAGGGTGTGTTACACATGGGTACCACCAACAATAACAGGAATGTGTTATTTGGCTAAGCTGGTCCCAATCCAGAAACTAAGGGGAGAAGACACAAACACAGACACAGAACTACACCCTAGGTACCCACTGGTGTTCGAAAGACCGAAGAGAGAATTGTTTGCGAAGATGGATCGAATATGGACATGGTTGCCAGCATGGACTGGATGGGGAGGAGAGATGATGAGGAGATTGAATAGCTATGTCAATCTGATGGATGAGATTCTGAATAGGACCAGTATGGATATCCAGCTGTTGAATCTGGAAATGCGTGAGTTACGAAAGGTGCAAATGATATATGAAATGGCGCTTGAGCAGATCAGTGCGGCCTTGAATGGATTGTGTGAAATGACAATGCACTATGAATGTTGCACCTTCATCAGAAACACTACACACGAAGTCCCAGACTATTACCAGGTAATTCAAGATCACCAGGAGAAGGTAGCACAGTTGCAGGGCACAGCCAGAAGGATTGCTGCCGAAGGCTGGAATCCGCTCCGTGGGTTTGGAGCAATGGGAGAATGGTTTGGTTCCATCTTGAGATTCATCTCAAAGATTGGATCCATGATACTCATAATAGTGGTGATCTTGATCATAGGGATACTGATATACCGCATAGGGCTATGTATATGGCCACTGTGCAAGACAGCACTGATATCTACACAAACACAGAAGATACCATTGATAATTCCACAGGGAATGTTCCCAGTGAAAGAAACCCCCCCCTTTTAAAGGAGTTTCAGAATAGTGGAGTGTAATGGCTACAAGTGCCAGGAAAGGAATCCTGACACTTGAGCCAAGGGGGGAATGAAGGAGAATCAGGCTGAAAGATGGTTGTTACTATGAGCCAGGCAGCCATCCTGTTCAGAATATTGGTTCACTTGTATATAACTAGACAGGTTTGTAACTGAAACTAGAATGAGGTATATGTAGAAATTTAGGAATGCGTTTAGATTAGCAAAAAAGCAATTAAAGCTTTATGAAGGATCTCTGCTGTTTCTGGCACGGAGAAGTAGATACTCCAAGGTCGTTGGGGCCCGCGGAAAGACGAAGGAGTATAGAAGACCGGGCCCCAGGCCATCTGAATAAACATAGCCGATAGGGAGGGAGGCACTGCCCGGAGAAAGACAGCACAAACAAATCACAGACTGTCAAACTAACGAGAAGTGTATCAATTTATAGTTATATGTGGAATGTTCTTTGTGTTCGAATTAATGATGGGAGGTATTAACCCACGTGGGGTGGAATAAAGTGTCATAGGGAGGTGGGCTGATGGGGATGTACCTAATTATGTATTTGGGGCATAAAACCTCATGTCTGTGTGTAATCGGGGCTCACTCTAAGCGATTCAATCCTGTGTGAGCACTTGTGTGACGACACAATAAACTCTTGCCTTTCCTGAAGAGACTCGTGTTTGGACAATCCTTGCTTGTGTCTGGTCCGGCGCCGTTCTGAAAGTGAACCTGTTTTTGCCCGCCTACAGTATAATAAAATGCGGCTTCCAAATCGCGTTTAAACATGATGAGCGAAAGTGGTATAAATGAGCTCAGCACACAGCAGTGAAATGCCTCAGCAGTAAAAGGGTTAAAGGAACAGTGAGTTTTCCATAAAATAAGGGTTAAAAATAAAAACGAAAAATTCCCTCAAATATCGTGCCTCGGAGGTCCCCATAACCTACCCGTGAAGTGGTGGATTTCTAGGATGTATGGAAACATCGCCATCACAGACCCACACACGACACCTGGCACTCCTAGTCTTCATACAATGTATCGAATTCATGAGACCGGTCTAATTAGAAGCACATGTTATTTCCAAACACTAATTAAACACCTGTTGTTTACGCCGTTTAAGAGCACAGGTCATTTAGAGGTGAGAATCTTTCCACCTAGACATTAGTTTTTGATTCAATATCTAATAAACCGTTGCTTATAATATTCTGCAGTAAAGAGTCTTTTTATTTCCAGAATATTTTTTGTATTTTTTAAACATTTTTTATACTTCTTTCAATTTATTTTTTTCGAACTCGAACCGAACACGCCAAAAAGTTTGAAGTTCACGAACTTGCGAACAGCGAAAGTTCGAATCGAACTCCGAACTGATCAAACCGAACAGCTCATCCCTACTTTAGACACGTGGTCCAGCAAGCATGGACAGGGCCGTTACATTTCCTTCACGGCACACTGGGTAACTCTGCTTGCAGCTGGGAGGGATCCAGGATGGGGCTCTGTGCTGGAGCTTGTTCATCCACCACGCCTCTAGAAAGCTGCTTGTATGAGGTCTGTCTGCTCCGCCACCTCTTTCTCCTCCTCCTCTGTCTCTGGCGAAGTGGCAGTTAAACCGATGCGTGGCAGGGGCTATGCAATGGCTCAAACAAAACGATGCCATACTGTGCTTGAGCTGGTTTGTTTAGGGGACAGGAGGACATCGGGCCAGAAATTCTTTCCACTCTGCAGGGGCAGGTGCAGAGATGGTTAACACCACGCCAGCTTGACCTGGGAATGGTCATATGTGATAATGGCAGCAACCTTCTCTCCGCCCTACGCCAGGGTAAGTTGATGCATGTACCATGCCTAGCACACATCCTAAATCTGGTGGTACAGTGTTTCCTAACCAGGTACCCAGGGCTTGCACAGCTTCTCAGCCAGGCCAGAAAAGTCTACAGCCACTTCAGATGGTCATTCCTAGCAAGTGTCCGCCTGGCAGAAATTCAAAAAGAATTCCACCTTCCCACCAACCGTCTGATCTGTGACATGCCCACCAGGTGGAACTCGACATTGGCAATGCTGCAGCGTCTGCACAAGCAGCAGAGGGCCATCAACGAGTACCTGTGTGAGCATGGCACAAGGACAGGTTCAGGTCAATTTGTTTTTTTCCCCCCCCCACAGTGGTTGATGATCAAGGATGCATGCACTGTACTGTCACCATTTGAGGAGGCAACGAGGATGGTGACCAGGGACAGTGCATGCATCAGTGACATAATTCCTTTAGTGTTCCTGCTGGAGCGCACTCTGCATGAAATTATATATGTGGCACAAGAGGCAGAGCAGCGGGAGGAAGAGGAGTCCTTCCCTAGCTCTCAAGGCCCCAGTCTTTACAATGACAGCATTTCTGCGGATCCTCAAGTCAGACAGGAGGAAGATGAGGAGGAGGAGGAGGAATATTTAAGTAGTGGGAATCTGTAACATTGGGGCCTTCCAGCCTTACCTGTGTGCTTGAGGGCAGGCAGGTCTGATGCTGCTCGCTGACCAACGCCCGGTTTAAATGGAGACAGACAGGGAGGTGGCTGCATGAGGCGAGGCTTGAGTGGGGGGCGCGGTCTGGTGAAGGTCTTTAAAAACCCTCAGTTAATTCTCAGCAGTGCCAGATCGTGGTTATCCATACCTGAGCTCCTTGTACCTGAAAGCTATTGTGATTTAACCTGTTATCGACCTCTGCCTGTTTTCTGACTATTCTGCCTTCCGTTGCCCTAGACTATTTTCTTATACTACGGTACTGCACTGATATCGACCCGGCTATTCCATTTGACTATTCTATACTCTGTATTCCTGATTCTGGCTCGTCTGACTACTCCCCGTGTTGCTAACCTTGTTTTGTATTATAACATTGTATTTTGCTTAACCCTTTTCTGTCTAGCTAGTTTACTTGGCCAATTCTAAGGACCAGACAGTTAGGGATTCTTCACGGCTACTCTGTTGGTAGATTTTGGGCTCTGTGGAGTGTTGGGCGTTAAGTACTGCGTGGTGGGATCCAGGAACCGTGACAGGATCATTACTGGTTGGCAAGACTTCTTGATCCACGATACAAGGGGTAAGGTTGCAGAGCTCCTCCTGCCCTCACAGAGGGAGCACAGGATGAAACAGCTTGAGGACGCTCTAAAGTGACACTTGTGTAACACCTTTCCAGGCACTGGTAGGTTACCAAGTGATGACACAGGTGCTTCTGAGGCTGCGGTTGATCAGAGGAAGAGCGGCGAAGGGGCCGCTTAACTGAAGTCTTTGAAACATAGAAAATGTCGCCAGATAAGAACCTTTCGGCCCATCTAGTCTGCCCAATTACATGGATACTTTACCTGGATTTATCTTTTGTTTAGGATTGCCTTATGCCTATCCCATGCTTGCTTAAATTCAATTATTGTTTTGGCCTCTACCACTTCAACTGGAAGACTGTTCCATGTATCCACCACCCTCTCAGTAAAATAATGCTTCCTGATGTTACTTTTGAACCTTTGCCCCTCTAATCTAAGACCTCTTGTTTTGCTACTTTGTTTCCTTTTAAATATACTCCCTTCCTCTACCTTGTGGCTTCCCGTTACGTATTTAAATGTTTCTATCATATCTCCTCTGTCTCGTCTTTTTTCCAAGCTGTACATGTTATGCTCATTAAGCCTTTCCTGGTAACTTTTCTCCTTCAAGCCATGCACCATTTTAGTAGCCCTTCTCTGAACTCTCTCTAAGATGAACTCTCCTTCTGGAGATACGGTCTCCAGTACTGCACACAGTACTCCAAGTGAGGTCTCACCAGTGCTCTGTACAGTGGTATGAGCACTTCCCTTTTCCTACTGCTTTTTTAGATTTTTTTAGTCCACGACGCCCAGGGACGTCAAATGTAGGCAACAATTGCCAGTGTCTACACCATATGGTGGCGGACTACCTAGGGGCAAGGGCAAACCTGGATACCTTTACAGCAGATGATCCACTGGCTTAGTGGGTGTTGAGATTGGATCACTGGCCAGAACTTAGCCAATATGCTATGGAGCTACTAGGTTACCCTTCATCCAGCGTGCTTTCTGAAAGGACGTTCAGTGTAGGGATGAGCTGTTCGGTTCGATCGGTTTGGAGTTCGATTCGAACATCGCCTGTTCAGATGTTCGCGAACTACGAACATTTCCGCATGTTCGCCGCATGTTCGCCCACAATGCACCACAATGCACTTTTCCACTGGCCTGAAGCTTGTAATTGGCTACAGCCTTGAACCTGACCACAGGTCAGGTGCAAGACAGGTTCAAGACTATGCCAATCACGGTTCAGAGTCCTGATTGGGCAAATTGTGCGCAATCATGGGCTCACAGAGCTAAGACCCGCAACACAATATATAATGCTTCACACAGCGCTTCAGCATGCGTTTGAGAGGAGATTTGAGTGGAGATTTTCTTGTGATAGTGTGTGTTCTCACTGCCAGTCTGCCACCAGCTACTGGGGGGTCACATTTCTACAAAATATCTGGGAATTGTTCTAATCTGTGTGTTTTCACTGACACCCAGTATTTTGGGGGTCAGTAATTTCTACAAAATATTTGGAAATTGTTATAATCCGTGTGTTCTCACGGGCTGCCACCCAGTATTTTGGGGGGTCAGTAATTTCTTCAAAATATTTGGGAATTGAGGTAATCTGTGTCTTGTCACTGCCACCAGCAACTATTTTGGGGGGTCAGTAATTTCTGCAAAATATTTGAGAATTGAGATAATCTGTGTCTTGTCACTGCCACCCATCAGGGGGTCTCACTGATTTATAGGAGGTTTCTGGCACTTGTAATCTGTGTCTTGTCACTGGCTGCCAGCTATCAGGGTGTCTCACTGAGTTATACCAGAGTTCTGGAAATCTTTATACCAGAGTTGATTCATAGTTCTGTAAATATGTAATCTATATATCACTCACCATGTCAGAAAGACCAAAAAGGACAGGCAGATGCTCCCAGACACAGATAAGAGGGCAAGCAGCCTCTGTGTCGGGAGGCTGTGCCGCTGGTCGTTGTGAACGTGGTGCATCCTCTGCAGGGGCACGCTTGTCCTTTCTAAGCAGCATCTTAAGCAGCAGCAACATACAGAGGAGTTGGTGGATTGGCTAACCAGGTCATCCTCATCCTCCGAGTCCTCTGCCAGCCAGGCTTGTAGTGCTTTACAGTCCACTTCAGCTGCCAAAGCATCTAATACAGCCTCCATGTCCACAGCTACTCCTGCCGTAGCCTCGTTATCACACACAGAGGAGTCAGCTGAATTGTTTGACTACAATGACAGTGACATGCTGCTTGAGGATGCGCATCAAGTACAGTGCTCTGATTCAATCTCTGAGGTTGAGGAAGGGAGTATAATCAACCTAGAGGAAGGGGGTGCCAGTGATGACACAAAAATAAATGGCACTCGTGTTGTCCCAGCAGCTGCAGCATGCTGCCAAGTTGGCTCCAGTGACGAGGAGATAGGGGGTGATGACAATGATGATGAGGTCACTGACTCCACTTCGGTGTCTGATCGAACAGAGGAGTCAAATGAGGAGGAGGAGGCACAACAAACAAGAGGCACAACATCCTCTATGACCAACCGTAGCACTAGCCAGTCCAAGGCATCAGATGTCAGAGCTGCTCAGGTGCAGAGCGTTGTTGTCTCAAACCACAAATCCAGGAACTCTGCTGTCTGGCTGTTCTTTAAGAAATGTGCAGCAGACCCCACCGTTGCTATTTGTAATCTATGTCAGATGAGGCTCAAGTGTGGGAAAGACACCGGACGCTTGGGTACCACGTGCTTGAGGCGACATATGACCACCTGCCACACATCACGTTGGCGCAAAACTTTGCGTAGGTCCTCCTCCTCATCATCTGTCTCTACCCCACTGTATGTCCTGCCATGTCATTGCCTACAACCTCCACTGACAGGGATGATGCTACAGTAATGGATGTACCAGGTCCTTCCTCACAATGTGACAGTATCCCATCATCTGAAGATTTACGCAATCAGATTACGTTGCCCCAGCTGCTGCAGCGTAAGAAAAAAATATTGTCCCAACCATCCCCAAGCACAGCGTCTAAATGCCAGCTTAGCAAAATTACTCACATTGCAGCTGCTGACTTTCCAGCTGATGGACTCTGCTCCCTTCCGTGAATTTGCTGAATGTGCTGTACCACAGTGGCATGTTCCAAAACGCCAATACTTTTCACGCAAGGCCATTCCAGCACTATACCAGCACGTGGAAGACAATGTTATTGAGTCATTGGGAAAGGCAGTCAGCAGCAAGGTGCATGTGACTTTAGACTCGTGGTCCTGCAAGCATGGACAGGGTCGTTATATTTCCTTCACAGCACACTGGGTAACTCTGATTGCAGCAGGGAGGGATCCAAGACGGGGCTCTGTGCTGGAGCTTGTTCATCCACCACACCTCCAGAAAGCTGCTTGTATGAGGTCTGTCTGCTCCACCACCACCTCTCCCTCTTCCTCCTCCTCCTTCTGTGTCTCTGGCGAAGTGGCAGTTAAACCGACGCCTGACAGGCGCTACGCAATGGCTGAAGCAAAACAATGCCATACTGTGCTTGAGCTGGTTAAGGGGACAGGAGCCACACCAGACCAGAAAATCTGTCAGGTCTGCAGTGGCAGGTGCAGAGATGGTTAATACCACGCCAGCTTCAACTGGGAATGGTCATCTGTGATAATGGCAGCAACCTTCTCTCCACCCTACACCTTGGTAAGTTGACGCATGTACCATGCCTAGCACACGTCTAAAATCTTGTCGTACAGCATTACCTAACCAGGTACCCCGGGCTGGCAGAGCTTCTCGGCCAGGCCATAAAGCCTGCAGCCACTTCGACGGTCATTCCCAGCAAGTGTTCTCCTGGCAGAAATAGCAATGCTGCAGCGTCTGCACAAGCAGCAGAGGGCCATCAACAAGTACCTGTGTGAGTATGGCACAAAGACAGATTCAGGTCAACTTGTTTCCCCCCTCACAGTGGCTGATGATCAAGGATGCATGCACTGCACTGTCACCATTTGAGGAGGCAACGAGGATGGTGAGCAAAGACAGTGCATGCATCAGTGACACAATTCCTTTAGTGTACCTTCTGGAGCACACTCTGCAGGGAATTATAGATGTGGCACTAGAGGCAGAGCAGCGGGAGGAAGAGGAGGACTTCCCTAGCTCTCAAGGCCCCAGTCTTTCCGCAGGCAGAATTCCAGCGGGACCTCCTCAGATCAGACAGGAGGAGGATGAGGAGGAGGAACATTTAAGTAGTGGGGGCATTGAAGGTGGGGATTCCTCAAGGGAGGGTTTTGTGTGCCCAGAAAATCAAGGACTAGTACGTGGCTGGGAGGAGAAAGTGCACAATGGGGTCATCCTCCTCATTGACCAGGAAGACTCGGAAGCTAATGCCACTTGCAACCTACGCTACATGGGCTCCCTTATCCTGCAAAGCATGCTAAAGGACCCCAGGATTCGTGCTATCAAGGAGAGGGATCAATACTGGTTGGCAACCCTTCTTGATCCACGATACAAGGGTAAAGTTGCAGAGCTCATCCTGCCCGCACCGAGGGAGCACAGGATGAAAAAACTTGAGGACGCTCTAAAGCCACACTTGTGTAACACCTTTCCAGGCACTGGTAGGTTACCAAGTGATGACACAGGTGCTTCTGAGGCTGCGGATGATCAGAGGATTAGTGGTGAAGGCCGGGGCTGCTTGACTGATGCCTTTTTAAAAAAATTTTGTCCACGACGCCCAGGGACGTCAAATGTAGGCACCCATTGCCAGCTTCTTCACCATATGGTGCAGGACTACTTAGGGGCAAGGGCAGACCTGGATACATTTCCAGCAGATGATACACTGGCTTACTGGGTATTGAGATTGGATCACTGGCCAGAACTTAGCCAATATGCCATGCAGCTACTAGGTTGCCCTTCATCTAGCGTGCTTTCTGAAAGGACGTTCAGTGCCACTGGAGGTTTTGTCACGGACAAAAGAGTGCATCTGTCCCCCCACTCTGTAGACCGGCTGACATTTATAAAAATGAATCAGTCCTGGATCAGCAGCTATCAATTCCCTGATGCTGACATAACGGAATAGATCGGGGTATTCTTCTGCATTCATAAAACCTCCAGCACTGAACTCTTCCACAATACCACAAAAGGGATACGGTGTGAAGGCACTTGCTGCCATGAAAGGCACAATATTTGGCTGCACTGACACCTGTGCCAGATTTATATCATTTTAATTTTTTGAACCGCAGGGTCCAACCCTGCATTCTTCCACAATACCACAAAAGGGTTATGGTGTGAAGGCACTTGCTGCCAGCAAAGGCACATTTTTTGGGTGCACTTTCGCCTTAACCAGATTCATATCTTTTTAATATAGGACCTCATGGTCCACCCCTGCACTCTTCCACAATACCACAGAGGGGTTACTGTATGATTGCACTTGCAGGCCTGGCACCAAAGGCTCAATATTTAAGTGCACTGATGCCTTTACCAGATTCATATCTTTTTAATTTATGACCGCATGCTCCACACCTGCACTCTTCCACAATACCACAGAGGGGTTACTGTGTGACGGCACTGTTGCAGACGCTAAAGGCCCAATTTTAAAGCACTTATTGTTACTTTCATTCAAAGCCTGCATAAGTTTCACCATAATTTAGCCAAAAAATCACTAAACTTTTTCTGCGCATCCTAAAATGTATTTTTATACAGGCTGCCGCCCCAAGCAGTTGTTTATGAATAGATTAAAGGAAAAGCATTTACCGTCATTTGAAACACAATTTTTTTTATTTTTAAATGTTTCTATACATCCTAGGAATCTGCCACTTCACGGGCAGGTTATGGGGACCTCATAGGCACGATATTTGAAGGAATTTTTCGTTTTTATTTTTAACCCTTATTTCATGGAAAACTCACTGTCCCTTTAAAAATGTTTTTTTTTTAACTTTTTGTCCTTGTTTCCTGTCCCCCAGGGCAATACCTGGACCCCCATACACCTTTTATGGCAAATATCTAGCATATATGCCCTCTTGGAGGACACTCTAAAAATCGAATTTTGAGTCCCATTGACTTGTATTGAGTTCGAGTTCGAATTCGAACATTTGGAAAGTTCGAGTTCGAATGCGAACCGAACTCGGGGGTGTTCGGCTCAACCCTAATTAAGATGCATCTTTATATCTGTGTGTGTGATTTCCTCTGTATTAAGATGTTTCTTTATATCTGTGTGTGTGATTTGATGAAAAGTGTCGCAGTATGACATGAATTCGACTCTCTGCACCCACATTACATATTCTTTGTTGTTGCTCGGAGCCCCTACAATAGATGCTCGTAATTCACACCTTGTGTTGTGATTAGTGAGTTTCTATTCCCACAGTAATTTGAAGCTGCTGTGAGGCAGAGACTTTGGAGTGTTTTAAAGGGTTAAGTCCATATGGCATGTTTATGGGGTGATCACTCTATAAGGTAAAACAGCTTGACAAACCAGCAATGAGAAGAAAGACTCTCTGAAGGGACAACATGTGACGGCGAATCTAATCACACAATGCTGGAATACGTCTCATCCCCTTAAGGACGGGGTCTATATTAGAAGTTCGTCACTCTTCGAGAAGTAGAAACGTGCGGAGCTGATTTTGACTGTTTTTCCACATCATGTTTAAATGTGGTTTTAAGTCACGTTTTATTGTTTGACCCAGACAAATAAATCCTTTATTTCAGCAGATTAATAGTATATCACTATTATATTTAGACATTGTGCGCTGCCAGAATACTATAACAAAAAATGTAAAAATATGTGAATATTCAATAAAATTTCAATCATCCATAGTATGTAAAATATATTTTTCTCACATTTTATAATCTGAGCCTTTGCGGTTATAAATTATATGGGGTAGGCTTGTTAAAAAAATTAGAACTGGGAACCCATTCCTTAGGAAATCCTTGAGCAGCTAGAGGTTACCCGGTTAACTGACGTCATCGCGCCGCCTGCTGACATCTTCACGTCCCGCATGATGACATTAGTTCCCCTGGGATGGTACAAAAACGCAGATCTAGCTTCATGGAAACCAGATCTGCGTTGCAATCTCCAGGGGAGCTAAGTATGCCTGGCGGGCTGGCTTCAGACGCCCAGGATGTTCCATGCCGTCCTGCGGCGTTAAAGCCCACCTAATGCAGGATGGCATGGAACGTCCGGAGTCCTAAAAGGGTTTATATACTGGATCTTGAATGATTATTAGTAAACAATAGTTTTCTCTTCAGGACTATTTAATTTGGAGTACACAGAGGTGCATCATGATTGTATCTTTCTGGCACCCATGGGTTTAGGTTAAGCTGGAGCTGCACGTTCCAGAGTATCGACATTATAAGTGTCTTGTGGCGCACTGTGGGATGTCCCATGTGACTGAGGAAGGAGGCAAACTCAACCCCTCCCGAAGGGGCAGGGATAGAAGGAGGAACGCAAGTATGGAAAAAAATGAACCCAGGAGTCCACCTTACCTAAGACTTGCAGGGCTTAACCCAAACTTATAATGCAAAATACATGGGTCAAAGATCCAGTAGGTAGATGAGGACCATCACCACAAGTATTGAAAAGAATAAATTTATTAAACACATATAATAAAAACACAAAAACATCAACTACTAAACCAATAACCATGAAAAAAAGAAAAATATCCGGACCTGAACACAAATGATCTAAAAACACATCAGGCTGGGCACCAATAAACCAAACACCAAAAATATAACGTCCTGGTGCTGTGACCACGGGTACCAGTAAATGATGTGTGCCTGAATGACCCTCAAAAATTTGGTCAGGATTCTGTCAATCAGAAGAAAAGTCTCTGTTTAACAAAAAAAGTGCACAATCGCCTCACATTTAAATGTAGTTACAATTTGCATATGTCGATTGCCTTGAAATAAGACAATAGGGTAAATGCGGTAACCCAAATAGAGTCCATATAATAAGATGGTATTACTTCATTCGATTATGGCTGTTAATGCACAGTTGTAGCAATTCATGCAGCCAGTACCCTAGAATAAGGCAGGCTAAAATAATTTACACTGCTTTCACCCCCCGGTATAAGCCAGTAGAAATAGAAATTTAATCAATTTTCATCAGTAGTTGCTAATGAGGTATATTCTATATACAGATTGTATATTCAAATCAAAGAAGACATTCTTCCTCTAAAGCATCTGGCATATATATACAGGGGGACCAGAAATAAAGCAGCACGTCCGACGCACGTTTCGCGTAAATCTGCTCCTTGGGAAGAAGGCAGAGAGACCTGGTTTAAGCCAGATCCTGGAGGTTGGACGGAAGCATGGAGAAACGAAAGAATCATTTACATATAGATTAGACGTAGGGAAAACAGCACAATATATATCACACGACACTCTACAAAAGGCAAAAAATAGACCCACGCATTTTGGACTGAGCAGCCCACTTTTTTTTTCTTCACAGCGCCCGTTAGTGTCAGTTTTATTGCTGTGGAGCTTGGTGATGCCCTCATACATACCACATGTTACTTTGGAGCTCTTTGACACCCTCATAGACATTGCACGATACTGTGGAGCTCTGTGACACAATATAACAATGCATATTATGGGGGATGTCACAGAGCTCCAAAGTAAACATTGCATCTTACTTTGGAGATCTGTGATACCTTCGTATTGTTGTGGCCCTGCAGACTTCTAGATGGTGTCCAGCTCCCGCAGATTGGATCACAGGGTGCACCTTTTGATGTCTGCCGCCCTATGCCTTGGTGGTAGATGTCACGTGGGATGGCCTGTGACCTAATCAGAGGGAGCCCCCGCTGATGAAGTCACGCGGTGCACCCTGTGACCTAATCAGAGGGAGCCGACGGCTGGCCTGCTCCCTCTGATTAGGTCATAGGGCTCTTCAGTCAGCCTAGGTTGCCTTGACGGGTGGCCAGCTATGTTGTCCAGCTGACAGGCCCTGGAGGCTAGCGACCTACAGGGCAAACACCCAGTTTCACCGATGGCCAATCTGGGCCTGCTTTACAACACATACATAATGGAATAATAATATTACAGACATCAGGGAATAGGGCACAGAGAACACAAACACCCTGTACCTATCAGGGAATAGGGCACAGAGAACACAAACACCCTGTACCTAAAACTCCATGTACAGGGTGACTCCAACATAGGAGAGGACTGGGGGAAATATAACAGATCAGGCCCACACCTCCCAAATGCATGTCATGTACCCCAAGTCTCATACACCTCCATACTATATTATGCTGTTTATTACACATTACTGTAGATCAGTCCATGTTAATGACATCACACATTTGTCAAAATGCATTTATTTCATTTGCAAAAAAACGACATAAACTTCAAAAATGTGCTGAATTATTGCCGAGTTTATTGGAAGTTCATCCTTAATGGCACATATTGAATATTCAAAACCCAAGTTGATGCTGCCTCCCGGACGTTAGATAAAGAATGAAGATTCATGCTAAAAGAACATGTGAGGTTTCATTCAGCCAGTGCTTTATATCAAGTTATGGACGTATCGCTCTACAGAGCACACGCTGGATGAAATGTCGCTGGTGTTATATACAGTAATAATCTCTACTATAAAATTCCTATATGTCATATAAACTCCTCAGGATTACTGTATTTTCCAGATCCAGTTTTTTACACATTTCTGTGGGTGAGCGCTGGGTTGTATATATATATATATTGTGAGAAGCACTAATACAAAGCATTGTGTTGTGCGCAGCGGCTCACATTACCCTGTGAGCAACATTCACAAAGAACTCAAACTGCTCTGACGAGACGCTGAACAAAAGAACGAACAAACCGGAAAAAAGAGAAAAGGAAACACTAGAGAGGTGGGATAAAAGGAGCCCCCAAAACTGGGACCTTACCCCCAAAAATATTCATAAATATATAACAAAAAGACAAGGGGGACCCAAAGAATGAACAAAATATTACAAACAGTATATATTGAAAGTAATAAATGTAAAAATTCTGTCTTTATTCATTATTTCTGATGGACTGAGCCGTCCGATAAACCTAAAATCTGAAAAGAGACAATGTCAGCAAGAAGAAGCAGCGCATACGGCAGATACCACGAGGGGAGGGGGGTGCAGTGTATATTAATGCACTAATGTCCTGTGAATATATTAAGACTTTAACAATGGGGCGTAGACAGGAGAAAGTGGCCAGGAGCTGCAGAGAGACAGCTAGCAGAACATACCATGAGAAAGTGGCCAGGAGCTGCAGAGAGACGGCTAGCTGGACATACCATGAGAAAGTGGCCAGGAGCTACAGGGAGATGGCTAGCAGGACATACCATGAGAAAGTGGCCAGGAGCTGCAGGGAGACGGCTAGCAGAACATACCATGAGAAAGTGGCCAGGAGCTGCAGGGAGACGGCTAGCTGGACATACCATGAGAAAGTGGCCAGGAGCTACAGGGAGACGGCTAGCTGGACATACCATGAGAAAGTGGCCAGGAGCTACAGGGAGATGGCTAGCAGGACATACCATGAGAAAGTGGCCAGGAGCTGCAGGGAGACGGCTAGCAGAACATACCATGAGAAAGTGGCCAGGAGCTGCAGGGAGACGGCTAGCTGGACATACCATGAGAAAGTGGCCAGGAGCTACAGGGAGACGGCTAGCAGGACATACCATGAGAAAGTGGCCAGGAGCTGCAGGGAGACGGCTAGCAGAACATACCATGAGAAAGTGGCCAGGAGCTGCAGGGAGATGGCTAGCTGGACATACCATGAGAAAGTGGCCAGGAGCTGCAGGGAGACGGCTAGCTGGACATACCATGAGAAAGTGGCCAGGCGCTGCAGGGAGACGGCTAGCTGGACATACCATGAGAAAGTGGCCAGGAGCTGCAGGGAGACGGCTAGCTGGACATACCATGAGAAAGTGGCCAGGAGCTGCAGGGAGATGAATAGCAGGACATACCATGAGAAAGTGGCCAGGAGCTGCAGGGAGTCGGCTAGCTGGACATACCATGAGAAAGTAGCCAGGAGCTGCATGGAGACGGCTAGCTGGACATACCATGAGAAAGTGGCCGGGAGCTGCAGGGAGACGGCTAGCAAGACATACCATGAGTCTGGAGACAACCTAGAACAGCGCATTGTTACAATGTGTCCCTATTCATCCAGGACGGAGTGTCGCTGCCATCACGCGAGCTTCTCCCTGTGATAGAAGGCATGTGGCAACGCTACAGGTGACTTGGGGAATTTCCCCGGGAAGTAGGCTTGTAAGATAAAAAAGTTTCCCCCAGTCACCAGTGACCTTGTGCTACTAAGCTGTGGTGGGTGATTACACTGTTGGCCGTTAGTGTGTTGTTTCATGCATTATTTACCGGCAATATGGCAGAGTTTGGGTCTGGGCTGCTTTGAGGTTGGTTACATGTACATCACAATACGGGGTGAATCATTGCTTTTTTGGCAAATTACAATTAATTACTAGGCTGCATTAATGATAACAATTCATGTTTTAGATTGTCCAATCAGAAGCCGTTTCAGATCACTTACATTCTATCTACAGACAGACACACAGTAACAGAAGAGGATTAACAAGCTGAGAACAAAACCAGAGGGGGACGTCGTGATAATGAGGTCACGTATCACAGAGGTCAGATTAATCAAAGGAAACAACCCCAGCCGGTGCGCAGTAACTAACAGATAGAACCACAATGCGCACGAGACATTGTGACAGAAGGACGGAAAAAGCATCACAAGACGTCTCATTGGTCAGTGTCAGATCCGAGTGCCAAAATGTACAGGACTGATGTGGACGTAACAACACAGCGCACATCAACAAGCGACAATAACACAGAGCGCAACAACAAGTGACAATAACACAGCGCACATCAGAAAGCGATAATAACACTGTGCGTCAACAAGTGACAATAACACTGTGCGTCAACAAGCGACAATAACACTGTGCGTCAACAAGTGACAATAACACTGTGCATCAACAAGCGACAATAACACTGTGCATCAACAAGCGACAATAACACTGTGCGTCAACAAGCGACAATAACACTGTGCGTCAACAAGCGACAATAACACTGTGCATCAACAAGCGACAATAACACTGTGCATCAACAAGCGACAATAACACTGTGCATCAACAAGCGACAATAACACTGTGTGTCAAAAGTATAAAATACTGACACGGGCAAATGAGCAGCGACAAAATCACTGACAGGGGCATCACTTGGCAAAGAGTCGGTCACAACACAGAAGACCCAGAAAAACACCACCGGGCAGCTAACGTCACACATACACACCACGACAGATTAACCCTATCACGACTTTTTTGGGATAAAAAATACAAAGTTCCGCATACTTTTTCTGATATTAATTAATTAGTAACGTGTTAATAAATGCAGCCATTAGAGGAAACCAATAAACACAAAACATGTCAGTCCCCCCATACATAATCATTAGTGTAGTGTGTGATGCCGTCACTTACCTGACACAAAGCAGCTCCAGCACATTGGTCTTCTTTTCATCGTCGCCTCCGACCAGCCCTAGATTGACAGTGAAAACTCCTGGGATCATGTGATCTCCGTCCTGCACATATTGATAATCAATGAATGGATTGATCGGGCGCAGATCACAGGCTGAATCTCTGATTGTGGCTTTACAGGGCGTCACACACAGGAATAATATACATATAAAGCCTTTAAATGGAAGCCATGCACAGACGAGCATTATTATCCCCGGGATCACAGCATTTCCCATAAGAAAGCTTCTGCTGCAGAGGGTGTGAGGGTCTCAGCGACTGAGGAAAAGCCCCGGGACAGACGATGCACGAGAAAACACATAAACGCCCCGTCTGCACTTCTTTAATGCTGTGTAACACACATACACTACAGGCAGCGTGCTCAGGGATCACATTTCTCTCCCGACCCTGATTTTAAAAGAAACTTGAGTTTTTTGTCCAAACTGTACAAAATAAAATGTACAGTTGTTGTCTTAAAGTAATAAGTAATGTTTATCGCAGACGTTAGTCAGGATGTATTGGCTACAAAAAACAAAAGTTGTTCGTTTATATGCGTCCATGATTTTTTTTATGTGCTGTAAATACAAAGAGACAATGAGACGGACAAAATAATAATTAATTTTTTAGTATCTAGAATAGAGAAAATAAAACTATTTGAGTATTTATTTGTAAACTACATTAGTGGTTCTTGTTTCAGGTGCTCGGATCAGCAGAGGGTTAGGTGAGCTCACTCTGGAACAGGCAATGTAAAACTTCCCATGTGAGAAACAGTTTACTCTTAGATCAATCCCCGCTACCTTCAAAATCTGTCCCTGAGGCTTGTTCATGGTCATCGGAAAACAAACCTTTAGGGTGAAACTGAAGTCTCTTGAATTGAAATAAATATTCTGAAGGTATACAAAATATTCTTGCTACTTATGTATTTACAAAGTATTTTACCAGGAAGGATACATCGAGATGTGTCTCGTTTACAAGTACGTCCCGGGTTCAAGAACATTGAAATGTTACAGAAATACAAAGTATTAAAATGCAAGATATTAAAAAAACAACAACACCACAAATATACAAATTAATACAGAAAATAAATATGTAGGAAATATATTCACTATGTTAAATGTTTACAGGTGCATTCTGTATATAGTCACTATGTTACATGTTTACAGGTGCATTCTGTATATAGTCACTGTGTTACATGTTTACAGGTACATTCTGTAAATAGTCACTATGTTACATGTTTTCAGGTGCATTCTGTATATAGTCACTGTTACATGTTTACAGGTGCATTCTGTATATAGTCACTGTGTTACATGTTTACAGGTGCATTCTGTATCTAGTCACTATGTTACATGTTTACAGGTGCATTCTGTATATAGTCACTATGTTACATGTTTTCAGGTGCATTCTGTATATAGTCACTGTTACATGTTTACAGGTGCATTCTGTATATAGTCACTGTGTTACATGTTTACAGGTGCATTCTGTATATAGTCACTATGTTACATGTTTACAGGTGCATTCTGTAAATAGTCACTATGTTACATGTTTACAGGTGCATTCTGTATATAGTCACTGTGTTACATGTTTACAGGTGCATTCTGTATATAGTCACTATGTTACATGTTTACAGGTGCATTCTGTATATAGTCACTGTTACATGTTTACAGGTGCACGATACGATTTCTCATGTTTTACAAGAAAGATACATTGAGATTTCTCTAGTTTCCCGAGAAGGATACATTGAGATTTCTCATGTTTTACAAGAAGGATACATTGAGATTTCTCATGTTTTACAAGAAGGATACATTGAGATTTCTCTGGTTTCCCGGGAAGGATACATTGAGATTTCTCATGTTTTACAAGAAGGATACATTGAGATGTGAATGATACAAAATTATAGAATCAGAGATATAACCGAAAAATACGATGTCCGAAATTACTGAAATGGAACCGAAATCAGGAATGGAGCCGAAATCACGAATGGAACGAAAATGAATTTCGATTTTACACATTTCTAGTCCATTCGAAAATTCCGAAAAGTTTTCATTTCGGCTCGGAAATTTGTTCGGATCTGCCGTTTTCGAATCCGAAAATTTTCGGAAAATCTTCCAATCTGAATGCGCGATTCGGGAAATTTCGTGAAGATTCCGAAATTCCAAAACCCGAAACGCACATCCCTAGTTTACAGGTGCATTCTTTATATAGTCACTATGTTACATGTTTACAGGTGCATTCTGTATATAATCACTGTGTTATATGTTTACAGGCGCATTCCTTATTGAGGTATGTTAATAGGGAGCTCTTAAGTGACTTTAGACTGGTCGAAAATTTTATGGTGTATGGGAGGTTATTAAGTAACGGCGGCACTCGGTAGGAAAATGAGGATCGAGCCACTTTTTTTTTGTATTGTGTTATTGTAAGTAAGGTGCAGGTCCTGGATCAGAGGTTATAGGATGTGGGTAGGGATGTGCATTTCGATTCGAACCGATTCGTATTTTTGACGAATTGGTCCGATTCATGGATTCGGATTCGGACGATTTTCCGAATCGGATTGGATCTGAAAACGCCCGATACGAAAAGAATTCCGAGACGAAACAAAATAATTTTGTATGGACGTGAAATGTGTAAAATCACGATCATTTTCGTTCCATTCGTGATTTCGGTTCCATTTCGGTCATTTCGGACATCGTATTTTTCGGTTTCATTGCTGATTCTGTAATTCCGTATCGTTTCCAATGATTCGATATTTCTGTCGATACGGTAATTCAGTTAATACGATAATTCTGCCAATTCTATTGCTTTTTTATTAAATAAAGATCCTTTTTTTCTTATGAATATGCATTGCACAACTTTATTTAATCATATTAAAATGGTATGAAAGGAACAAAAATGAACAGAACGATTGAACCCCTTCACTGCTGACGACATGTGGGACACGTCCTCATTTACACCCGCTGTATGCTGAGGACGTGTCCCACACGTCATCAGCTTTGCGCCACCCCCGGCGGAGATACTTACCTCTCTGTCCGGGGTCCCGTGGCGGTCTGACTTCAGCGTCCTCGGACGCTGAAGTTAAGACCCTCCCGACGTCAATGATGTCATTGCGCAATGCGCGATGATGTCATTTCCAGGTGATCCCCCCGCAATGCAGGGAGATCGCCTGGAAGGGAGGGGGGACACGTTCGGATCCCTCTCCCTCCCGATCGGGAGGTCCCACAAAGAAAAGCCAGGCACCACTTAAAAGGAGACTCCCCTTTTAAGCGGTGCCTGGCTTTAACCCCTCAAGCACCGGGTCGCACTTCGGTGCCTTGCAGCACCAAAGTGCGACCTAGCTCTGGTGGGGGTCGCTATCTTGGATGGCAGCTCCACCCCCGGGTCCCCCTCACTGCCTGACATCATCACGCATAGTGTGATGACGTCAGATAGCCAGGGAACCCCTAGCCCTAGCTCCTTTGAACCCCGATATCGCCAGCTAGGGGCTCATGGAGGTGCATTCTGTATATAGTCACTATGTTATATGTTTACAGGTGCATTCTGTATATAGTCACTATGTTACATGTTTACAGGTGCATTCTGTATATAATCACTGTGTTACATGCTTACAGGTGCATTCCTTATTGAGGTATGTTAATAGGGAGCTCTTAAGTGACTTTAGACTGGTCGAAGATTTGATGGTGTCTGGGAGGTTATTAAATAACGGCGGCACTCGGTAGGAAAATGAGGATCGAGACACTTTCTTTTTGTATTGTGTTATTGTATGTAAGGTGCAGGTCCTGGATCAGAGGTTATAGGATGTGGGTAGGGATGTGCATTTCGATTCGGACCGATTCGTATTTTTCACGAATCGT
>RXON01004327.1:0-16186 GCA_009667805.1 Leptobrachium leishanense | reverse complement strand
CCAGCGCACTTTTAACGTGAGTTCTGGCGCACTTAATTACAGCCGCACTAGCAGCAGATGACGGGCAATGACGGCCACTATACGATGTACGGCCGCACAAAAGTCCGGCCGTGCAACGCAAGTGGAATTTGAACGCATTTTTTTGAGAACGCAGAACCGCTAGTACTGACGTACTAAGTGCGCAGCTGCGGCATAGCGGTATGTGTGCGAGATTAGGAGATGTCAGACACTGCTAATGTCCAGCTTACATAACGTCCAGACGCAAAAAGAGTTTCATTGACGATCTGTACAAAATCACGCCCTAAAATGCGCGTAGTCTGACGTCGTTGTCGTTTTTGCGCATTCCGTGAAAAAATACGTCAATGCGTTCGGACGCACTTTTTCACGTTCGCGGGGAAAAATGCTTTCGTCTGACCCTAGCCTAAACAGGTGGATCCCATAGGTTTAAATGTAATTAATGTAAAATCTTTTTTAATTTTTATTTTAAAGACCATTTATTGTTTTTATTTATTATGTAAACCTTTTTTTATATATTGTTTTAGATCTTTTTGTATGTTGTCCATTACTTTTAAAGACATTTTTATTATTTTATTTTTTTTAAAAGGTTGTTTTTATTTATTTTTTAACAAATTTTATTATGTTTTAATGGACCTTTTTTATTGCGCAGAGTCTCTCGGCGTGTTCTTCTCCTTGCCGTAGCCCTCGGAGAAGCATCGGACTGACAGAGACCCCATCTGGATCCTCATAGATGTTTGTTAAACTTTTGCCTGGAAGTCTCATGAAATTTCGGTTTTAGAGTCTTCAGACGAGGGGCCCGACCTGTATATAATTTCTGTGATTATATGCCGTATCACACGTGTCCAAAAAAACATTCACTACATCTGGTGTCACAATAAGAAGAGGGTTTTGTGATGTGTGTTGCTTCAGATCACACACGAGAAGCTCCTGCTTACCAGGCCTGCTTAACCCCCTCTCTACCGTGACAGCTCACTGGATCTTCCAAGCCTCCAATGGCGTGCGCCGCACATTTCATTAGGGTGCGAACCCAAGGAATTTTATATTACATATCTCTGCTTGGATCATTTTTTACAAAACAGTATCACTGCATAAACATAGGTTTTTCCTAACTAAAAATAACTGTCAATGTTCCGGCTATTTCTCATGAATCAGATAAAGACACCCACGATTTCAATGGAGGGGTCAAAGACAAACCCGTCACCCAACATTAGGGTGTTCCTGGGCACAACATGCACACCCTGTGCACACGCCTGTGCAAACCGCCATTAGGTGCCTGCAGTACTTTATTTCTGGAAAAATAGGTGGGGGTACTCTCATGGTCAGGGAAAAACAGTGATTATTATGACTATTTTTCATGTCCTAATAAATACTCCTTGTATTAACCTGTCAGGATGTATATTCAGATAAGAAATTTATACGAGATATAAACAACAATAAAATTATCTCTCGTTTGTATTTCTCAAAAGGTCTCCTAAGTTTGTTTTCAATTGTATCTGTTTTGTTTACAAAAATATAACCAACCAAACTCGGTAAAACAAATATATATATATTAATTACGTATACAAATTGATTTATTCTCTCGACAAAATCAAGAATTTATAAACACAACATCCATCAACACACAGATTTCTAGCTTTTAAAATATGTTATCCTGTTAGTAACATATAAATGATTAGTACCATTTATTTAATCAGTTAGTAACTAAACATTGATGGTTAGTTCAACTTAATAAACATCCTGCTTAAAGAAAACAATTAACATGTATTTCGCAGCATATCAGTATTTAAAACAAGCTAGTAATCCTATATATATCTGTGCTAATGGGTTAACAAAAAAGATGAAACTATCACTTTCTATTTAGAAAAACTTATTTAGTGAATCCTCCCCTAATAATGAGAATTAAGATTCTAATCTTTTACTTTTTATATTGTAGGTTCTATAATCCCTGTTTAGGAATTCAATCACAGTAGCTCTTCCAATTTCAATATACAGTTGCAAGAAAAAGTATGTGAACCCTTTGGGATTACGTGGAGTTTTGCATGAATTGGTCATAAAATGTGCTCTGATCTTCATCTAAGTCACAACAAGTTGAAAAACACAGTCTGCTTAAAATAATACAACACAAACATATGTTTTCATGTTTTTATTGAACAGAACATGTAAACATTCACAGTGCAGGGTGGAAAAAGTATGTGAACCTTTGGACTTAATAACTGGTTGACCCTCCTTTGGCAGCAATAACCTCAATCAAACGTTTCCTGTAGTTGCAGATCAGACCTGCACAACGATCTGGAGTAATTTTGGACCACTCCTCTTCACAAAACTGTTTCAGTGTAGCAATATTCTTGGGATGTCTGGTGTGAATCGCTCTCTTAAGGTCATGCCACAGCATTTCAATCGCGTTGAGGTCAGGACTCTGACTGGGCTACTCCAGAAGGCATATTTTGTTTTGTTGAAACCATTCTTCAATGACAACAATCCGTCCAGGCCCTGAGGCAGCAAAGCAGCCCCAAACCATGATGCTCCCTCTGCCATGTTTTACAGTGGGGATGAGGTTTTGATGTTGGTGTGCTGTGCCTTTTTTCTCCACACATCGTGTTGTGCGTTTTTTCCAAACAAATCAATTTTGGTTTCATCTGTCCACAGAATACTTTGCCAGTAGTGCTGTGGAACATCCAGGTGCTCTTTTGCAAACTTCAAACGTGCTGCAATATTTTTTTTGGACAGCAATGGTTTCCTCCGTGGTGTCCTCCCATGTACTCCATTCTTGTTTAATGTTTTCCTTATTGTAGATGTGTGTGTAGATGTGTTAGCATGTGCCAGAGATTTCTGTTAGTCTTTAGCTGACACTCTAGGATTCTTCTTTACCTCAGTAAGCATTCTGCGCTGTGCTCTTGCAGTCATCTTTACAGGATGACCACGCCTAGGGAGAGTAGCAAAAGTGCTGAACTTTCTCCATTTGTAGACCGTCTGTCTTACCGTGGACACATAAACATCAAGGCTTTTGGAGATAATGTTTGTAACCCTTTCCAGCTTCATGCAAGTCAACAATTCATGATCGTAGGTCTTCTGAGAGCTCTTTTCTGCAAGGCATGGTTCACATCAGGCAGTGCTTCTTGAAACCAGTAAACCCAAAACTGGTGTGTGTTTTTTTAAGGGCAGGACAGCTTTCAGCAACACATCCAATAATATCACACTGATTGGACTCAAGGTTGGCTCACTCCTGGCTCCAATTAGCTCTTGAAGAAGTCATTAGGCTAGGGTTTCACATACTTTTTCCACCCTGCACTGTGAATGTTTACATGATATGTTCAATAAACACATGAAAACATATAGGCCCCTATTACACGTTTCGCGCAGCGTGACAAACGAGGACAAAACCATTTGCGCGGAACCTCGTAGTACGACGTTCACGCAAACGATGCGCATTATCGTCTACCGCGATTGACCCTGCGCGAACCCAGAGCGAGCGCAAGTTCCTGCGCGCATCCTATACTTAACATTGTGAGCGCAAATGCATTAGTGTGGATGGTATTACAATCTTTGCGCAAAGTCATACGAGCGACGTTTGCGCGAATTGTCTTAACGTCTTTGAAAACTTGGTGTTAGCTACAAATATGCTAGTTGTGTCTGAAACGAAATAACTCAGCAATAAAAAAAATACAGCACAGTACAGTTACACATTCAAACACATACCCAGACGTAAAAAATTAATAATTTGTCAAAAAACTTTCATGCTTCAGCACATATACGCAGATTGACTTTTGACGGGCGCAACAACCTAACTTTAGAAAATGGTGGTTCTTTATTCTGATTGGCTGAATCCCGTGACAAAACTGTCTGCCCACCGATTCCTGCATGCAACGTTCATTTGCGCACGAATTTGCGTTTCGGATTTGCGCACGAAAAAACATGAAGGCTGAAAAATTGCGCTCGGATCGGAAAGCCGCGTTAAATTATGTCATGTGACCACTTTCCAATAAGAACAGACCTTATATAAAAATGCCCCCAGCTCACATGGATATGCCCCCAGGTCTCATAGATATGCCCCAGCTCATGGATTATGCCCCAGCTCATGGCTAATGCCCCCAGCTCATGGATTTGCCCCCCAGCTCATGGATATACAAATATTTGAAATTTAGCAAAAAAACTTTTTATTTATTGTTTTTTCTTAAAAACTTTTTGTGTTTTTGATATTTATACAAAAATGTTTATTCACTTCCGGGAGACGGGCCAAGTGAATGGCCGCTTTTATTTCAAGCTCCATAACGCTCTTTTGTAACCTTCTCCGCTGAGCGGATTGAAACCACCGGAGTTTGTTTAACTGCTGCCGGGATCACTAGCGACCGTTGCTGCACCCTGATTCATGTGTTTTCCAGCTGGACACTGACCCGCAGCATTCACAGCCCCGGAAGAGCCAGGCCGCAAAGAGGCCGCACCTCCCAGCCTGTCACAGGCGGGACCCCAGGAACCACGACACTCTCCTCCCCGGGAATTCCGGTACTGACAGACCCCTAGGTCCTTGAAAAGACCGTGGACCGCGTCCATCCTACGCGCCCGCCACAGCGACAAACCCAAGTGGGGGTTGCCTGAGCAAGAACACGAGGGGCCGCATCTTGAAGGAACCGCGGGTGGTGAGCGGTGCAGCTGTGAGGTGAGGCCTGCAAACGCCGGGGGTGAGACTACCCGTGACCCATCGGTGGTGGAGGCCCGAGAGGGCCGAAGCGTGAGAGAGGGGACGGGGGCTGATTCTCACGGGGAACAGGCGGAGCGAATTGGAGAGAGGCGGCCGCCATTTTGCAGTGACTGCACAAGCTCACCCCAGCCCCACCGCAAAACTTCACGTGAGTGGAGCGTCATTCCCTCTGTGGCCGGCCGGGCCTTGCCGGGGCCTGTCATCGCCTCACTAAGTGACAACGCCTGGGAGAATTATCCACGCCTGCACGGCCACTTTGTCAGGGGCACCCTTCCCGCCAACCGTCAGGGGCTTTGGTGGCCACAACTGAGCTCCACATTACGTGCTACCCGACCCGGCATCGGCCGGCACCACTTGGGACCCTTGGTCCAATTTTTGAGCCCTGCAATCCCCCCCAACACCAGGGGAAACCCCACCTTCCCCTTACAGGGTGCTTTCTTTTTAACCCTAATTTTTCTGTCCCCCCCCGACAAGGGGGGCAACTTCTCTTCATAATTTTTTGTTGTTGTTTGTCCCTCTATTATATGATCTGTCAATTGGGGGCGCCCTTTCTGGCTCATACCGAACTGGTGCAATTTTTCTTAGTCTCCCCACTGGGGGAGGCGACACACTGCCGCTTATAATTTTTTCTCATTCGACCAGCTGGTAATTTTTATTGGTCCCAGGGACACCTGGGGCGCCTTCTCTTTCTGTAAATTCACCCCACCTTCAGGCCTCGCCACCCACGGTGACCCATAACGCCTCCACGGACGGCACCCCCCCAACACAACTTGGACACTGAGGGACGATATGGACAAGTTTGTAATGACCGGAAAAAGCGCAAAAAAATCCGCAACCAAAATGGTCCCTAAACCAGCTCTGAAGCCCCGGACGGGGCAGGATTCACCTTCCCCACGCTCTCGGGACTCGATGGATCTAGAGTCCGAGTTATCGACTTCGGACGTGCCTGACTTACACGTACGAGCTACGGACGAAACACCCCCCCTGAGAGTGGAGAGAGGGCCGCCGAAATGTCTGCCACAGTTAGATGACAAACTAGGATGCCTCACGGCTACTATCGAGTCCGTCCTATCTCAGCTGACGTCACAAGCTCATAGGCTAACAGAGGTGGAGGAAAGGGTTTCCACCCTGGAGGATACGGTCAACCCGCTACAAACCCAAGTTGACCAACAAAATAGTATCATTCAAGGCCTGACGGATAAATTAGATGACCTGGAAAACAGGAGCCGCCGGAACAACCTACGTATTATTGGCCTACCGGAAGCGGTGAAAGGCCAGGCCCTACACGAGTGGGCGTCGGTCTGGTTGCCCTCTCACCTAGGATACAACACTGAGTCCTGTCCGGTGGCAGTGGAGAGAGTGCACAGGCTGGGTCCAGACCTGAACACATCTGCCGGCGCCCGAGACCAGTGATCATGCGTTTCCTGAATTACACCGACAAAACCAAGATCCTCCAAGCCTATCATCGCCTACGAACCCTGGATTACCAAGGGGACACTCTGCGGTTATTTCAGGACTTTTCCGCCGCAGTATCTTCTAAACGACGGGCATTTTCTCCAGTATACTCCAAGTTGGTAGCCCAGAACGTCCGCTTTTCCCTCCTCTACCCGGCCCGACTCCGTGTGGTTTTTAATGGAACAACGCATTATTTTGATTCCCCACGGGAGGCCGAGACCGCTCTCCTCCGTGGACAGGATACAGGCGGAGGGGCTTCACCACTGCCTCGGCGCTCCCTGGCTCGGAGGGAGCCGAACCCATCCTAATCTGCATTGCTGCCATTATTGACTCGCAGTCAGGTTGATACAATGCGGACGCTCCTGTTCAAGGTCTTTTTGTTAATGATTGGTCAAGTTTTGCATGACGAATGGCATGTCCCTGGTTTGATGTGCTGATCGCTAGTTTCTGTTTTTCAATGGTTAATGTTCTTAGTCTTAAGTATTGGTTTCAATATGTTATGGTTCCAACACAAAAAAGTGCAAAATCTAGATTCAAGTCAGCAATTATGTTCCTTACCCCTCAACTGGGAATGGTGGCTGCTGCTGGGACGGCCATGTTCCCCCTTTACCATGATGAATCCCCTCTAGCTGTATTAGGCACGCAGTGCCCGTTCCCGTCCTTCACCCCGGTCCATGATAAGATAACTCCACCGATTCATAAGGTCTCCTTTAGGGTGGTCTCGTGGAATGTGGAGGGATTGAACTACCCTATAAAAAGAAAGAAGGTGCTCACCCATTAACTAACCTACGACCGGATATTGTCTTTCTCCAGGAGACACACTGGTCTTCGACCACTAACCTCCTCCGGGCACCTTGGATAGGCTACCAAACTTCAGCCCCATATGTAAACAAAAAACGTGGCACTGCAATCTTGATAAACAAGGCGCTTCCGCATGTAGTCCTAGAGGAACAAAACGATCCACAGGGCAGGTTTTCCATACTGTTGGTGTCCATTCAAGAAGCAAAATACTTGCTGGTAAATGTGTATGCCCCTCTCCTCTACAGTTTTACTCTGATTTATATGCACAAATGCTGCAACATATTTTGATCATTGTCTAGTGGGAGGAGATTTTAACGCAGTGCTAGACCAGACTCTGGACCGCTCTCGACCTAGAAGGTCGCCAGACAACATGCAGTCCACAGCGGGACCTAAGTTCTTACAAGACTTTTGTACCGATAGACGCGTGGAGATTCCTTAATCCAGAGGGATTACTCCTTTTATTCACATCCACTAGACATGTGCACAGCACAAAAAATTTTTTGAACTAATGGATTAGTCCTAAAATGCAATTTTATTTTTGCTAAAGAAATTCGTTTTCAGTTATTTTAGTGTATAATAAAATGAAAACAATTCATTCATCCGAAACCAGTGGATACAATTATTTGTAGTGGCTCCTCAGAGGGCTGAGATCGCTGCTTGTTACAGTATCTCTCACTCTCAGCACAATGTGGGCCATTTTATATAGTTGGTGCTAACTTAACCAGAGCTGTTGTAAACTTCCCAGAGCCATTATAGCTATGGAGAGTTTTCAGTTTACAACAGCTCTGGTTAAAGTTAGCAAACATTGTAATACTGCCCCGTATCAGGCAAAGCTGTTACAGTAACTGACTGCTGCTCATCACAGCGCTCAGAGTTTCAGTAAAACTAGTAAATAATATTTTTATATATAAGAGGTTAGAACAATATTATTTCCTTGTTTTACTGAAACCTCTGAGCGCTGTTACAGTCAGTTACTGTAACAGCTGAGCCTGATACATTCACGGTTATTCAGAGAGCGTGAAAGCAGGAGAATGACTGGAGAATGAAAAATTCTAGGTCAAAATAGCCGATTTGGAAAGTGAGATGAAAGGGAGAATTTTTCTGGTTTGGCTATTTTGACCTAGAATTTTTCATTCTCCAGTCATTCTCCTGCTTTTCACGCTCTCTGAATAACCCTGATTGCACTGAGAGATAATTTAACAAGCAGCCGATCTCAGCGCTCACAGCCACTGGATTTAAAGGGCTAAAAAAAAAAAAGGCTCCTCTCTGTATATTGTTTAGAACATCCTCCTGCATTAATTAATACCCCTCTCTGTATAATGTATACAACATCCATGCATTAATTAATCTCTCTCTAAATATATAGAATCCTCCTGAATTAATTAATGTCCCTCTCTGTATAGAACATCCTCCTCAATTTATACCTTTCTCTGTATAATGCATATAACATCCTCCTGCATTAATACCCCTCTCTGTATAATGTATAGAACATCCTCCTGCATTAATTAATGCCCCTCTCTGTATAGAACATCCTACTGCATTGGCATGTGGAGGGTACAGAACTTCGGATGTTGCGATGTTGCGCTCTTCATTGCTGGTCTCCTTCACTCATCAATGTAATATCACAAAAAGGACTGAAACTAAAATGTAGTGCTTTTTATTTTAGTTTCTTTCGTTTTTTGTACTGAGCAGTTTCGTTTCTCTTGAGTCATACGAAAACTAAATTATCCCAAAATTCGGACTAAATCGTTTTAGTACTAAAACGAATGCACATGTCTAACATCCACACGATTCCTTTTCCTGCATTGATATGTTCCTCATGTCTCTCTCCCTGCAGTACACTTTACTCAACGCCTCAATTGGCATGATACATATCTCTGACCACGCGGTGGTTACATTAGAAATACGTTTAAATTCCCCGCTCCCGCGGACCCGCAACTGGCATTTTCCGGCTTCACTATACAAGTCAGAGGGATTTAGGAATAATATGGAATTGTGCTGGCACAATTACGTGGATGACAATATAGAACACCTGGATGACACCAATTTGTTTTGGGAAGCAGCCAAGCCAGTGATGAGGGGTCATATAATAGAATATGTATCGCGCAAGCGAAAAGAGATCAATAAAAGGCTACTGGAGGCACATTCGACCCTAGTGGCCGCATACAGGTCGCACTTATTGCAAGCCATGGGCCAATCTGCGACAGAATACAAGGCCAGCAAGAAGGCATATGCCGAAATAGTTGAGGACAGGTCACAATATTTCTGGTTCCACCATAAAAATATTTTTTTTCGCTGGGGTAACAGACAAGGAAGATTATTGTCCAACCTTCTTCGACTGCAAACGCCAACACCCCTCTCAATCTCGAGGATTAAGACACTTACTGGGGAGCTTCTATCAGATCCATTAAAAATCAATGCTTATTTCAAGGATTACTTTGAAAGATTTTATAAGGCAGAACCGGACGTCTGGGAGGCTCAAGCTACTATCTTTCTAGAGGCTAACCTACCGGAATTAGACCCGGAGGCTCGGGAACAGTTAAACGCCCCAATTACCCCAACGGAAATCCATAATGCCATTGCTCGCTTACAACTTCATAAGACGCCAGGTCCAGACGGTTTTTCGGCAGAATTTTATAAAATCCTACAGGGTCAGGTAGTTCTGCATCTTGCTACGCTATATAATAACATTTTACAGGGCAAAGACCCCCCACCGACCTTTAATACCTCCAGAATAGTTGTACTTCCCAAACGAATAAAGATCCCATGCTAATCACGTCATACCGTCTGATTTCTCTTTTGAACGTCGACCTGAAACTTTTGGCTGGTATTATGGCTTGCCGACTTCAGGCGCCCTTGACGGACTTTATTTCCCCAGCGCAAACGGGTTTCCTAAAGGGACGTCACTCCGTTCAAAATATTAGGCGCACTCTGGCGGCGATATGGGCATCAAATGAGCACCAGCCTTCGGCGGACCTGGTCCTTAGTTGCGATGCAGACACAGCATTCGACCGAATATCTTGGGCCTACTTGCGTCGGTCTTTTAAATACCATTTTTTTGGCCATGCAATCCGAAACGCGGTCGAGGCACTATATCGCTTCCCGGCGGCCACGGTGACGACTAATGGGCTTAACTCGAATCCCTTCTTACTGGAACGTGGCACGACACAGGGGTGCCCTCTATCCCCTCTCTTTTTCAACCTAGCTATTGAACCGCTTATACGCATACTTCTAACTCGTCCCGACGTCGAGGGCATAAGGGTGGGCGACCAGGAGGTGCGGGTAGTGGCGTTTGCAGACGATTTGCTCTTGTCCCTCTCGGACCCGAAAAGGGCGCTCCCAACGCTACTTGACTATTTGGAAAAATTTTATATAGCCTCAGGCTTTAAACTAAACTTCGAGAAAACATTGGCCATCCCTCTGGGTAGGAACTGCAAAACCACATTAGCGGGCCATCTGCAATTTAGTTGGAGTGAGGGAGGCACCTTTAAATACCTGGGATTACTGCTCCCGATTGATTTAGGGAGATTATACGAGGTAACAATCCCGCCGTAAGTGGCCCAACTTAAAACTCTGCTATCCTCTTGGACCAAACTTCCATTATCCTACATGGGGAGAATTAGCCTTATAAAAATGGTGGCGTTCCCACGCCTGTTATATCCGATCCAAATGCTACCCATACTTATCAAACAACGGGATATCTCGATCATCCATTCCCTATTTAATAAGTTTATATGGGACGGAGGGAGAGCACATATAGCACTACACAAATTACAATTACCATACAGCCTGGGAGGCGTGAATTTGCCAGAGATAGGATCGTACAACCTGGCGGCCCAATACCGCTTAGTCGCTGACTGACTAGCAGACTCATCCAGATTTACGGATTATAATCTAGATCAGGCAATGGCCTACCCGTTGTCAGTAGGGGCTCTCCTCCATCTGCCCCCCGCTGCGATGCTGCCCACCCAAAGAGCGAACCCTCTTCTCACTGTAGGCCGAGTTGCGTGGTACAGGGCCAGGAAGCACCTGGGCCTGTCTTGGAGAACTTCTATTTATCAGCCTCTGCTTCACAATCCGAGCCTCCAAGGCGGCTCCCCAGTCCTGGCCTTTAGGGCCCTAGCGCGTAAGGGTCTATCCCAAATTGGCCAAGTACTGAGACTACCTTTGCGTACCCCGCTCTCATACGAAACGTTATGCGACATACTAGCACCCACATCTCTGCATCACATGTATTATTTATGTAACGGGTGTGTACTGTATAAATATATGTGTGTGTGTCTTTAAGGGACATTATATGTGTATTACACTAATTCCTTACAAAAATAGATATGTTCCGGTCCCAGGGGCATTAGGTTCTTTAAAGGGTTGTTGTGAGTAGTTTTTATATTTGGTTTGAGCAGCCATTTTTATGAGGGGGTTAATATGGTAATGAGGGATGACATCACTCCCTGCTAGTTAGATCTAAGCAGTTCCCTTCCTTCCTGGGCTTATCAGAGCACATGAAGCTTGAGAAGCAGAGGTAAGAGGTCTGACAGGCTCTCTGCTTAAAGCAGGAAGAGCTAGAAAACCTTAGAAAACCCTATAAAACCCTATAAAATCCTATAGAATCCTCTTATCAAAGATGTATATAGCATAGCTGGATTAGAATCCATGTTAAACAGGTATTTTGTCTTCTTTTTTTACTTTCGTTTTTGAGTTGCAGCAGTTAGGCCCATGTCCCTGTTATAGTGTTCTATAACTATCCTTTTGTATTATATGCTCCACTAAACTTAAGGCTGTTTATTTTATTAGATGTCCTGAATAAAAGTGTGTATAGGTAGAATGTGCAGGTTTTTCATGTATATTGTGATCAGGGGGGTTCTGTACATAGCGTAATGTTATATTTTGTTGTACAGGTGGAACGTCTCCTGATATATATATTCATTCCTGTATACATGTATATTATTTTATTCAGGTATGTTCCAGTTTATTATTATTTTTATGTCTTATTGTGTATTTGTCTTGTCATTTGTAAATAATTTTGTTAATTCATGTATATGGTTATTCATATAATGTTGTAGATGTTTTATCAGAGCACGTGAAGCTTGAGAAGCTGAGGTGGAACGTCTCCTGATATATATATTCATTCCTGTATATATGTATATTATTTTATTCAGAGGAGAAGCGGCGCCAGAGGCAGAAGAGTCGCCTGAAGTAAAATCCGTTCCCCAAAAAAGTCACATGTTGTCGGTCTCGTCCTTGCTGCACCACACCAACATACAACACAACGCAGAGTCCATCATTACGAACGGGCGGTGAGGGTGTTGGCCGGTTACATTTACAACTCTCCACATTCATCTCACAGCAGTTACGGGATTTGGGGCCCAGGGACTTCCTTAACGCCCTAGACAGCATAATGAAAGTAGGCCCCTCAACAGCAGCATTCCGACAAATACTCCGTCCACACTTTGACAGTCGCCACCTCAGGAATAGCCTCTTGGTGTCTCCACCTCCCGCAACAGTCACCCTTTTCGCTTATAGCGGACCCACCACTAGATCGCGCAAGCAAATTCCATCGGCCCAGTATGGGGAAATGTTTTTCAAATTATTGCATGGGGCCTATGTGGCGCCAGCCAGACTGACCCTTTATAATCCATTAAATTCGGGACGCTGTCTTAAATGCTCACAAGTTAGGGCGGATCTTTTTCATTGCCTGTGGTCCTGTCCCCGCATTCAACTTTTCTGGAACACCATTAAAAAATTCGGGTCCCGAATCCTAAAACTAGGAATGCCAACCTCTCCTGACTGGGCGTTGTTTAACATTCTCTCCGATCAGGAAACACGACAATTGTCCAGGGCCCGGAAAACACTGCTAGGCATTATCGCAGCATCCGCAAAGAAAGCTATTTTAGGCCACTGGATAGAGGTCAGCCCCCCCTCATTCTCGATGTTTTACTCCAGGTTCTACTCTATCTTTAGACATGATTGGGCAGAAGCGAGTCTCCATAAAGAAGACAAGGTGGGGATTTTTTTGGGGGGTTTGGGGGGCCTTTCATGCAACACCTACCAGAGGATAGCCTGGCTCAGATTAAAAAGGATTTCCAGTTTACTGAATGTTTTTTGGTAAATTCGCTCACAGATCCGCCGTTGCTGCCAACGTCATCCACAAGGGCACTAGATGATTATTTAAATGTCACGCGGTAGTAAAACCTGAACTCGTCATGTTATGATGGGAGATGTCTATTGTGTTATTAAAGGGGTAATAATTGTTGTTTCATTGCATGACAATGTCTTTGCCATTAACATATGCTGTAATGCTTGAATCTCTCATAAACATAATTTACAAAAAAAAAAATGTTTATTCAATTTTTTTCAAAATGGTGTTTTTTTTAATTCTGTAACAAACCTTTTTATTCTTTTTTTTTTAATATAAAAGTTTTTATTGGAGTTCACACATAGATTGGTACAACATTGCAAAAAGAAGGAAACTTCAAAGAGAAAGGACATAAATTCGCAGCAGTGACAATAGACAAGTCAAATGAAGTAGCAATAGTATCTGGTAAGAGATCAATTGTGCGGACTCCATTTTCCAATAACAGATAAAATTCTAAACTAACATAAAACACAAAACACGGCAGCACTACAATCGTACATGGTAAAATATCTTATAGCAAGGTTCCAGACTCGACAAACACCCTCCATCTCTCCCATGTATCATAAAACTGGCACATTGAGTTATTCGCGGTGTGGAACATTTCTTCATATAGAAAAACACTTTCGAGGGCAATCATAACTTCTTTCATAGAGGGACCTAGTGAGGAACGCCAATGTCTCGCTATAACTGTTTTTGCTGTCCCCAGTACCATAGAGATAAACCTCCTGTGACAGATCTGAATAGTAATGGGTATGATATGTAGGAGGTACAATTTCGGGCATAGTGGGAGTATGAGTGAAGTACAGTGGGAAATCAGTCTGCTTATTTTGTCCCAATAACCCCCTAGTGCGGGACATAACCAAAATGTATGCAGTAGAGAACCGAGGCCGGTAAGGCATCTCCAGCAGAAGCCGGTATTCCCCGAGATATGGGCCAATCGGGATGGCGTTAAGTACCATCTGCACAGTAGTTTGATATGGGCCTCGCGTAGGTTTGTGCTTCTAGAATATTTGTATATTGTGTCCATGGCATATGACCAGTCATCTACGGAGAGCGTGAAAGCTAAGTCTTTTTCCCATTTAACCATATAGGGTAATTTTTTAGGTGGGGTCGGGGTTAGGAGAGATAATGGTTTCATTTCTTCCCCATACACAATTTGTGAAAAGCTGAAAGGTTCATAGTCGTGAAAGAGGTCAGGCCCTTCTGGTGTAAAGCATGCTTCACACGTAGATAAGTGAAACAGGCACTCAATGGGATGGCAAACTCCTGTACCAAGTCGGGGAAGGGTTTCAGGGAGTGGGGTGTATAGAGCTGCCATACATGCGTCAAGCCGCGCAAGAACCAAAAATCTAAATTTAAGTCTGGCATATAGCGACACAAAACTCTGAGAGGGGCGAGACATAATAAGTCATAAAGCCGTACCAGCGGACGACCCCACTGGCGCCAGGACATGAGGGAGAGCATCGAGGCGGGTAACAGACCCATGGTGCTATTCCTAGGAAGGAATGGAAGCCACATCAGGTCATGAAGTGTATATGGAAAAATCATGGCATTCTCCAACTGTAACCATAGAGGTGATTCTTTTAAGTGCATTGACGACAACAGTTGGGCTAGTAAGGCTGCTTTGTAGTACGATTGTAAATCCAAAAAACTCAACCCTCCGTTACGTCGCGGCGCAGTGACTGTGGGGGCCGATACTCGAGGAGGTTTCCCTTTCCAAATATGCGCATGGAGCAGTTCTTGCAGCCGGAGCAATAAATGCGCTGGTATGAAAACAGGGATATTTCTGAAATAGTATAAAATTTGGGGTAGGATACACATCTTTATGGCCGCCATACGACCCAACCAGGAGGATTCATTTGTGCTCCATGTGGAGAGCTGCGTCTCGATGGAGTTCAGTAGTGGCGTGAAGTTTTCCTTAAGGATGGTGCCTCGCGATTTAGTAAGGGAGATTCCCAAGTATTTTAAAGAGGTAGAACGCCAATCAAAAGGGTACTTACTACGCAGTGCGCCGAGGGATGAAGCAGCAATATTTATAGGGAGAGCTTGTGTTTTACTCACATTATTTTTATAGTAAGATAACGCGCCAAAGCTATCCAGGAGGTGAAACAGGGAAGGAAGCGAAGTCTCCGGTGTGGTCAAAAAAAGCAGTATGTCGTCCACGAAAAGTGCCAGCTTGTGCTCCCCATTCGGGGTCGGCAAACCTTTGATTGCCGGGGAACTCTTAATCTGCAGCGCTAAGGGTTCTAGGGCCAGAATAAATATTAACGGGGATAATGGACAACCCTGTCGGGTGCCATTGGTTATGTGGAAAGAGGAGGATATAAACCCTGATGCCAGAACTGTCGCCGACGGAGCAGAGTAAAGGGCCATAACACTATGTACAAATTGTGCTGGGAGACCAAACCTTAGTAACACCATCCGCATATACCCCCAGTGCAGGCGATCGAACGCCTTTTCGGCGTCAAATGCCAGCAGGAGTCCTGAGGTATTAGTTCTATGGGCCAAGTCGAGTATATCATAAAAACGTCGGGTGTTGTCACATGTTTGACGGCCCGGGACAAAGCCGGTTTGTTCAGTCGCAATCAAGGACGGGAGTAGGGGAGCCAACCTAGTAGCTAGTAATTTAGCATACAGTTTGGCGTCGACATTCAACAGGGAAATGGGGCGGAAGTTGGCACAGTGTGTCGGGGGTTTACCAGGTTTAGGCAGGGTCACTACTGTTGCCTGCAACATCTCCGGAGGAATGATGCCAGTGTTCTTAATGTCATTAAAAAACAGGGTAAGAGTCGGAACCAGTGAAGGAGCAAATACCTGATAATACAGATTTGTGAAACCGTCAGGGCCTGGGGCTTTATTTTTTGGAAGTGCGCTAAGTACCTCCTCCTCTGTAAACGCAGCAAGCAAACCTGTAGCATGAGAAGAAGAGAGGGAGGGGAGACTCGCCGCCTGAAGAAAGAGATCTATATCGTCCTGGGTAGGGGACGGCACGGTGTGGTCTGATCCTAGGTTGTACAGGGAGGCATAATAACGTGCAAATTCATCAGTAATAAGGGCTGGGTTATAAATTTTTACGTTAT
>RXON01004326.1:0-24626 GCA_009667805.1 Leptobrachium leishanense | reverse complement strand
CTGGTGTCTTTTTAGGGGTTCCTCCATATATTCAGGGTGTGTTTTTAGGGGTTCCTCCATATATTCAGGGTGTGTGGGTGTTTTTTAGGGGTTCCTCCATATATTCAGGGTGTGCGGGTGTTTATAGGGGTTCCTACATAAATTCATGGTGTGCGGGTGTGTTTTTAGGAGCTCCACCATATATTCAGGGTGTGTGGGTGTTTATAGGGGTTCCTCCATATATTCAGGGTGTGCGGGTGTGTTTTATAGGGCTCCTCCATATTCAGGGTGTGTGGGTGTATTTTTAGGGGTTCCTCCATATATTCAGGGTGTGTGGGTGTGTTTTTAGGGGCTCCTCCATATTCAGGGTGTGTGGGTGTTTTTAGGGGTTCCTCCATATATTCAGGGTGTGCGGGTGTGTTTTTAGGGGTTCCTCCATATATTCAGGGTGTGTGGGTGTCTTTTTAGGGGTTCCTCCATATATTCAGGGTGTGCGGGTGTGTTTTTAGGGGTTCCTCCATATATTCAGGGTGTGCGGGTGTGTTTTTAGGGGTTCCTCCATATATTCAGGGTGTGTGGGTGTCTTTTTAGGGGTTCCTCCATATATTCAGGGTGTGCGGGTGTGTTTTTAGGGGTTCCTCCATATATTCAGGGTGTGTGGGTGTATTTTTAGGGGTTCCTCCATACATTCAGGGTGTGCGGGTGTATTTTTAGGGGCTCCTCCGTATATTCAGGGTGTGTTTTTAGGGGTTCCTCCATACATTCAGGGTGTATTTTTAGGGGCTCCTCCATATATTCAGGGTGTGTGGGTGTTTCTCCATATATTCAGGGTGTGCGGGTGTGTTTTTAGGGGTTCCTCCATATATTCAGGGTGTGCGGGTGTGTTTTTAGGGGTTCCTCCATATATTCAGGGTGTGTGGGTGTTTATAGGGGTTCCTCCATATATTCAGGGGGTGCGGGTGTGTTTTTTGGAGCTCCACCATATATTCAGGGTGTGCGAGTGTTTTTTAGGGTGTCCTCTATATATTCAGGGTGTGCGGGTTTGTTTTTAGGGGCTCCTCCATATATTCAGGGTGTGCGGGTGTATTTTTAGGGGTTCTTCCATTTTTTCAGGGTGTGCGGGTGTATTTTTAGGGGTTCCTCCATATATTCAGGGTGTGCGGGTGTCTTTTTAGGGGTTCCTCCATATATTCAGGGTGTGTTTTTAGGGGTTCCTCCATATAATCAGGGTGTGCGGGTGTGTTTTTAGGGGCTCCTCCATATATTCAGGGTGTGCGGGTGTATTTTTAGGGGTTCTTCCATTTTTTCAGGGTATGCGGGTGTCTTTTTAGGGGTTCTTCCATATATTCAGGGTGTGTGGGTGTCTTTTTAGGGGTTCCTCCATATATTCAGGGTGCGCGGGTGTATTTTTAGGGGTTCCTACATATATTCAGGGTGTGCGGGTGTCCTTTTAGGGGTTCCTTCATATATTCAGGGTGTGCGGGTGTCTTTTTAGGGGTTCCTCCATATATTCAGGGTGCGCGGGTGTATTTTTAGGGGTTCCTCCATATATTCAGGGTGTGCGGGTGTGTTTTTAGGGGTTCCTCCATATATTCAGGGTGTGCTGGTGTCTTTTTAGGGGTTCCTCCATATATTCAGGGTGTGTGGGTGTGTTTTTAGGGGTTCCTCCATATATTCAGGGTGTGCTGGTGTCTTTTTAGGGGTTCCTCCATATATTCAGGGTGTGTTTTTAGGGGTTCCTCCATATATTCAGGGTGTGTGGGTGTTTTTTAGGGGTTCCTCCATATATTCAGGGTGTGCGGGTGTTTATAGGGGTTCCTACATAAATTCATGGTGTGCGGGTGTGTTTTTAGGAGCTCCACCATATATTCAGGGTGTGTGGGTGTTTTTAGGGTGCCCTCTATATATTCAGGGTGTGCGGTGTGTTTTTAGGGGCTCCACCATATATTCAGGGTGTGTGGGTGTTTATAGGGGTTCCTCCATATATTCAGGGTGTGCGGGTGTGTTTTTAGGGGTTCCTCCATATTCAGGGTGTGTGGGTGTATTTTTAGGGTTTCCTCCATATATTCAGGGTGTGTGGGTGTGTTTTTAGGGGCTCCTCCATATTCAGGGTGTGTGGGTGTTTTTAGGGGTTCCTCCATATATTCAGGGTGTGCGGGTGTGTTTTTAGGGGTTCCTCCATATATTCAGGGTGTGTGGGTGTCTTTTTAGGGGTTCCTCCATATATTCAGGGTGCGGGTTGTGTTTTTAGGGGTTCCTCCATATATTCAGGGTGTGTGGGTGTCTTTTTAGGGTTCCTCCATATATTCAGGGTGTGCGGGTGTGTTTTTAGGGGTTCCTCCATATATTCAGGGTGTGTGGTGTATTTTTAGGGGTTCCTCCATACATTCAGGTGTGGCGGGTGTATTTTTAGGGGCTCCTCCGTATATTCAGGGTGTGTTTTTAGGGGTTCCTCCATAATTCAGGGTGTATTTTTAGGGGCTCCTCCATATATTCAGGGTGTGTGGGTGTTTCTCCATATATTCAGGGTGTGCGGGTGTGTTTTTAGGGGTTCCTCCATATATTCAGGGTGTGCGGGTGTGTTTTTAGGGGTTCCTCCATATATTCAGGGTGTGTGGTGTTTATAGGGGTTCCTCCATATATTCAGGGGGTGCGGGTGTGTTTTAGGGTGTCCTCTATATATTCAGGGTGTGCGGGTTTGTTTTTAGGAGCTCCACCATATATTCAGGGTGTGTGGGTGTTTTTAGGTGTCCTCTATATATTCAGGGTGTGCGGTGTGTTTTTAGGGGTTCCTCCATATATTCAGGGTGTGTGGGTCTGTTTTTAGGGGCTCCTCCATATATTCAGGGTGTGTGGGTGTTTTTAGGGGTTCTTCCATATATTCAGGGTGTGTGGGTGTTTTTTAGGGTGTCTATATATTCAGGTGTGCGGTGTGTTTTTAGGTTCCTCCATATATTCAGGGTGTGTGGGTCTGTTTTTAGGGGCTCCTCCATATATTCAGGGTGTGTGGGTGTTTATAGGGGTTCCTCCATATATTCAGGGTGTGTGGGTGTTTTTTAGGGTGTCTATATATTCAGGGTGTGTTTTTTGGGGCTCCTCCATATTCAGGGTGTGTTTTTAGGGGCTCCTCCATATTCAGGGTGTGCGGGTGTTTTTAGGGGTTCCTCCATATATTCAGGGTGTGCGGGTGTGTTTGTAGGGGTTCCTCCATATATTCAGGGTGTGCGGGTGTATTTTTAGGGGTTCCTCCATACATTCAGGGTGTGCGGGTGTATTTTTAGGGATTCCTCCATATATTCAGGGTGTGCGGGTGTGTTTTTAGGGGTTCCTACATATATTCAGGGTGTGTGGGTGTGTTTTTAGGAGCTCCACCATATATTCAGGGTGTGATTTTAGGGATTCCTCCATATATTCAGAGTGTGTGGGTGTTTTTAGGGTGTCCTCTATATATTCAGGGTGTGCGGTGTGTTTTTAGGGGTTCCTCCATATATTCAGGGTGTGTGGGTCTGTTTTTAGGGGCTCCTCCATATATTCAAGGTGTGTGTGTTTTTTAGGGTGTCTATATATTCAGGGTGTGCGGGTTTGTTTTTAGGGGTTCCTCCATATATTCAGGGTGTGCGGGTTTGTTTTTAGGGGTTCCTCCATATATTCAGGGTGTGTGGGTCTGTTTTTAGGGGCTCCACCATATATTCAGGGTGTGTGGGTGTTTATAGGGGTTCCTCCATATTCAGGGTGTTTTTAGGGGCTCCTCCATATTCAGGGTGTGTGGGTGTGTTTTTAGGGGCTCCTCCATATTCAGGGTGTGTGGGTGTTTTTAGGGGTTCCTCCATATATTCAGGGTGTGTGGGTGTCTATTTAGGGGTTCCTCCATATATTCAGGGTGTGCGGGTGTATTTTTAGGGATTCCTCCATATATTCAGGGTGTGCGGGTGTCTTTTTAGGGGTTCCTCCATATATTCAGGGTGTGCGGCTGTGTTTTTAGGGGTTCCTCCATATATTCAGGGTGTGCGGGTGTATTTTTAGGGGTTCCTCCATATATTCAGGGTGTGCGGGTTTGTTTTTAGGGGTTCCTCCATATATTCAGGGTGTGTGGGTCTGTTTTTAGGGGCTCCACCATATATTCAGGGTGTGTGGGTGTTTATAGGGGTTCCTCCATATTCAGGGTGTTTTTAGGGGCTCCTCCATATTCAGGGTGTGTGGGTGTGTTTTTAGGGGCTCCTCCATATTCAGGGTGTGTGGGTGTTTTTTAGGGGTCCTCCATATATTCAGGGTGTGTGGGTGTCTATTTAGGGGTTCCTCATATATTCAGGTGTGCGGGTGTTTTTAGGGGTTCCTCCATATATTCAGGTGTGCGGGTGTCTTTTTAGGGGTTCCTCCATATATTCGGGTGTGCGGCTGTGTTTTTAGGGGTTCCTCCATATATTCAGGGTGTGTGGGTGTTTATAGGGGTTCCTCCATATATTCAGGGTGTGTGTGTTTTTAGGGGTTCTTCCATATATTCAGGGTGTGGTGTCTTTTTAGGGTTCCTCCATATATTCAGGTGTGTGCGGGTGTATTTTTAGGGGTTCTTCCATTTTTTCAGGGTATGCGGGTGTCTTTTTAGGGGTTCCTCCATATTCAGGGTGTGTGGGTGTCTTCTTAGGGGTTCCTCCATATATTCAGGGTGTGTGGGTGTCTTCTTAGGGGTTCCTCCATATATTCAGGGTGTGCGGGTGTATTTTTAGGGGTTCCTCCATATATTCAGGGTGTGCGGGTGTCTTTTTAGGGGCTCCTCCATATATTCAGGGTGTGTTTTTAGGGGTTTCTCCATATATTCAGGGTGTGTGGGTGTTTTTTAGGGGTTCCTCCATATATTCAGGGTGTGTGGGTGTTTTTTAGGGGTTCCTCCATAAATTCATGGTGTGCGGGTGTGTTTTTAGGAGCTCCACTATATATTCAGGGTGTGTGGGTGTTTTTTAGGGTGTCCTCTATATAATCAGGGTGTGCGGGTTTGTTTTTAGGGTGTCATCTATATATTCAGGGTGTGTTTTTAGGGGCTCCACCATATATTTAGGGTGTGTGGGTGTTTTTTAGGGGTTCCTCCATATATTTAGGGTGTGTGGGTGTTTTTTAGGGGTTCCTCCATATATTCAGGGTGTGTGGGTGTATTTTTAGGAGTTCCTCCATATATTCAGGGTGTCCACCATATATTCAGGGTGTGTGGGTGTTTTTTGGGTGTCCTCTATATATTCAGGGTGTTTTTAGCGGCTCCTCCATATATTCACGGTGTGTGGGTGCGTTTTTAGTGGTCCCTCCACATATTCAGGGTGTGCGGGTGTTTTTAGGGGTTCCTCCATATATTCAGGGTGTGCGGGTGTGTTTTTAGGGGCTCCTCCATATATTCAGGGTGTGCGGGTGTGTTTTTAGGGGTTCCTCCATATATTCAGGGTGTGCGGGTGTTTCTCCATATATTCAGGGTGTGCGGGTGTGTTTTTAGGGGTTCCTCCATATATTCAGGGTGTGTTTTTAGGGGTTCCTCCATATATTCAGGGTGTGCGGGTGTTTTTTAGGGTGTCTATATATTCAGGGTGTGTTTTTAGGGGCTCCTCCATATATTCAGGGTGTGTGGGTGTGTTTTTACGGGCTCCTCCATATATTCAGGGTGTGTTTCTAGGGGTTCCTCCATATATTCAGGGTGTGTTTTTAGGGGTTCCTCCATATATTCAGGGTGTGCGGGTGTTTTTTAGGGTGTCTATATATTCAGGGTGTGTTTTTAGGGGCTCCTCCATATATTCAGGGTGTGTGGGTGTGTTTTTACGGGCTCCTCCATATATTCAGGTTGTGCTTTTTGGGGCTCCTCCATATTCAGGGTGTGTTTTTAGGGGCTCCTCCATATTCAGGGCATGTGGGTGTGTTTTTAGGGGCTCCTCCATATTCAGGGTGTGCGGGTGTTTTTAGGGGTTCCTCCATATATTCAGGGTGTGCGGGTGTGTTTGTAGGGGTTCCTCCATATATTCAGGGTGTGCGGGTGTATTTTTAGGGGTTCCTCCATATATTCAGGGTGTGCGGGTGTGTTTTTAGGGGTTCCTACATATATTCAGGGTGTGTGGGTGTGTTTTTAGGAGCTCCACCATATATTCAGGGTGTGATTTTAGGGATTCCTCCATATATTCAGAGTGTGTGGGTGTTTTTAGGGTGTCCTCTATGTATTCAGGGTGTGCGGTGTGTTTTTAGGGGTTCCTCCATATATTCAGGGTGTGTGGGTCTGTTTTTAGGGGCTCCTCCATATATTCAAGGTGTGTGTGTTTTTTAGGGTGTCTATATATTCAGGGTGTGTGGGTTTGTTTTTAGGGGTTCCTCCATATATTCAGGGTGTGCGGGTTTGTTTTTAAGGGTTCCTCCATATATTCAGAGTGTGTGGGTGTTTATAGGGGTTCCTCCATATATTCAGGGTGTGTGGGTCTGTTTATAGGGGTTCCTCCATATATTCAGGGTGTGCTTTTTGGGGCTCCTCCATATTCAGGGTGTTTTTAGGGGCTCCTCCATATTCAGGGTGTGTTTTTAGGGGCTCCTCCATATTCAGGGTGTGTGGGTGTTTTTAGGGGTTCCTCCATATATTCAGGGTGTGTGGGTGTCTATTTAGGGGTTCCTCCATATATTCAGGGTGTGCGGGTGTTTGTAGGGGTTCCTCCATATATTCAGGGTGTGCGGGTGTATTTTTAGGGGTTCCTCCATATATTCAGGGTGTGTGTTTTTAGGGGTTCTTCCATATATTAAGGGTGTGGGTGTCTTTTTAGGGGTTCCTCCATATATTCAGGGTGTGCGGGTGTATTTTTAGGGGTTCTTCCATTTTTTCAGGGTATGCGGGTGACTTTTAGGGGTTCTTCCATATATTCAGGGTGTGTGGGTGTCTTTTTAGGGGCTCCTCCATATATTCAGGGTGTGTGGGTGTCTTTTTAGGGGTTCCTCCATATATTCAGGGTGTGCGGGTGTATTTTTAGGGGTTCCTCCATATATTCAGGGTGTGCGGGTGTCTTTTTAGGGGCTCCTCCATATATTCAGGGTGTGTTTTTAGGGGTTCCTCCATATATTCAGGGTGTGGGGTGTGTTTTTAGGAGCTCCACTATATATTCAGGGTGTGTGGGTGTTTTTTAGGAGTTCCTCCATATATTCAGGGTGTGCGGGTGTTTTTTAGGGGTTCCTCCATATATTCAGGGTGTGTGGGTGTATTTTTAGGAGTTCCTCCATATATTCAGGGTGTGTGGGTGTTTTTTAGGGTGTCCTCTATATATTCAGGGTGTTTTTAGCGGCTCCTCCATATATTCACGGTGTGTGGGTGCGTTTTTAGTGGTCCCTCCACATATTCAGGGTGTGCGGGTGTTTTTAGGGGTTCCTCCATATATTCAGGGTGTGCGGGTGTGTTTTTAGGGGTTCCTCCATATATTCAGGGTGTGCGGGTGTTTCTCCATATATTCAGGGTGTGCGGGTGTGTTTTTAGGGGTTCCTCCATATATTCAGGGTGTGTTTTTAGGGGTTCCTCCATATATTCAGGGTGTTTTTAGAGGTTCCTCCATATATTCAGGGTGTGCGGGTGTGTTTTTAGGGGTTCCTCCATATATTCAGGGTGTGTTTTTAGGGGTTCCTCCATATATTCAGGGTGTGCGGGTGTGTTTTTAGGGGTTCCTCCATATATTCAGGGTGTGCGGGTGTTTCTCCATATATTCAGGGTGTTTTTAGGGGCTCCTCCATATATTCAGGGTGTCGCTGTAAGGCTAGCTTTGATATAAGTGGCCCTGGTCGGGCGTGTCGTGGCCTGCTCTCTGGCTCGGGTTTGGGGCGCCCCCTCATGGAGGTGTCGGGTGATGAATGGGATTACAATTCAGAATAAACTAGAGATCAGTTTACCCTCAGGTTGCGCAGCAGTGACATCTTGTGGTTAAAGGCAGGAATGACATGACAAGTTTTGTGGCCTTTCTATGATGCCTGCAGCCTCTATTCTTCCCTTGCTGGGGCTCCGCTCCTGTGTGGTGTATACTTTGTACAAGACACCTTGATCTCGGCCTCGCCGAGGCACAAGGGCCTTTGCATTGCAGAGGTTGCGATGGGGCAAAAGGGCCTCTGCATTGACAGGAGGTGCCCGGGCCTCCGCACACAGAGTCAGTGTTGGAACACGATAATGGGGGGGGGGGGGGGCGGCACATTCTGTATTAATAGCCCACATGTCAGAGGTCTCCTATACTTTACAGCAAGGTGTGGGGAGGGGGGGTCTTTTAAACCCAGCCCCAGATGTTAATGGCTGCAGTTCTTTAAATGCAAGATATGGTGAGGAATCATGTGGTTTCAGAAATGGGGGGGGGGGGGGGGTATGGTAAACAATGCAAAAATATAATTGTGGATTATTCCAGTCTTGGTGTTAGAATAATCTTAAATTTTAATAAAGACAGGAGGCGAATATTTTGCATTCTCTTTTCTTTACTTAGCAACAGCAGTAACCAATCAACAATAAGTGAGCAGTCCGTCTTAGCCACGCCCTCTTTTCTTGTATGCGGGACCATCAGGAGAGTCGTGATGTGGAAAGCCAGCAAACCCAGAAGAAGGAAGAATCCAGGAAGTGAAGAAGAGGAGAAAGCCAAGATGAAACCAGAAACGATAAGACAGATTGTTGGAGGACCGGAGACCCACAGACGTCCGCAGGGAGGAAGGTCCAACGGGACCGAAGAAGGAACAGAGGATACGTGAAAGTACCATGTGATGGAAGCTTGCCAATCACCAGTCACCTAAGTGACTCGCCCAATTTAACCCCTTAACGCCGCAGGACGTACATTTACGTCCTGCATTAGGCGGGCTTTGCCGCCGCAGGACGTAAATGTACGTCCTCGGCGTTTAGAGCCCCCCCGGGAGATACTCACCTTCTCCGGTCGCTTCCCACGCTGTTCTGACTCCCCCGGAGTCAGATCAGTGTGATCCCTCCTCCGGCGTTGTGACGTCATCGCGCCGGTGGCGCGATGACGTCAGTTTCAGGCGTCCCCCCCCCGCCGGAGCAGGGGAAGCGCCTGGAGGGGAGGGATCCTTTGGATCCCTCTATCTCCCGATCGCTTGGTCCCCGGCGGCTGTGGCCAGCATCGCTGGAAGGGTCACAGCCTGACCTTTCCAGCGATGTATGGGGGGTTAACCCCTTAGTTGCCAGGTCGCGACCGGGCACTAATTTGTGCCCGATCGCGGCCTATTTCCGGTGGGGGCCGCCATCTTGGATGGCAGCCCCCACCTCTGGGTCACCCCCCGGTCAACTGACTCATCGCGCCATGCGCGATGATGTCAGTTAACCGGGAACCCCCTTGCTGCAAAGGGATTTCCTATGGAAATCCCTTGCAGGAGATAAAGGGGTTCAAAGAACCCCCCTATCTCCTGATCGGTGGCAGCTAGGGGGTCATGGCTGATATTGCTGGAAAGGCCAGAGCATGGCCTTTCCAATGATATCAAACATGACCATGGTAAAAGTAAAATAAAAGTGTAAAAAAAGTAAAAATAAAAATAATAAAAAAATAAATTAAATAATAAAAAAATAATAAATATAATAATAAAAAAAAATTTTTTTTTTTTTAATGCAGCACTATTGTTCACATTTCAATTATAATGTGAACAATGATGCTTCACTAATGATATTTTTTTTGGGGGGTTTAGCTAAAATCACGCAATTTCTCCCCAAAAAAAAAATGGGTTCCCCGTCCTAATTTTTTTAACAAATCTACCCAATAGAATATGACCGCAGAGCCTCGGATAATAAAATTTAAAAAAAAAAACACTTTACACACTGTGGAAGATTGAAATTTTATTGAAAATTCACATTTTTTTACATTTTTTGTTATAGCATTTTGGCAGGGCATGACATATACATATAATAATGATATATTATTAATCTGCCGAGTCTGCCGGAAAGAACGATATATAATTTGTCTGGGTGGTATAAGAATACGTGACTTAAAAATGGTCAAAATGCGCTTAGCAAACTTCTACTTCCGAAACAGCGCCGAAGTTGTAAAATTACTCCCGTCCTTAAGGGGTTAATAAATATTAACAGTTAAGCCAAGAAGGAGATAATAGCCCTAGACTAGGCTCTCTAGACATGCACAGAAGCAAAGCCTACTAAGGTTAGACAAATAATGTACAAAATCATGGAGGTGGAGACAAAGCAAAAAGTTTATTTATAGATTGTTGTTTTTTTTTTTTGATAACAGAACAGAAATCCAGAACAATGCGAAGAAACCCGGGCCTGGGCGGGCGGGAAAAATATTCGCCTCCTGTCTTTATTAAAATTAAGATTATTCTAACACCAAGACTGGAATAATCCACAATTTTATATCAAGGCAGGAGGCGAATATTTTGCAGTTTCAAAGCTGCACTAAAGCCCCAGAAGCATGGGGACGGGGGCGAAAATAGAAGGTACGGAACGTAGCCACCCTGGACCAATCAGCCGCCGCTAGTATGTCGGACAGGGAACCCCCAGCGTCCGCAACAGAGGAAGCCGCAGCACCCCGCATGGAGTGCGCGCCGAAATGTGAAGCAACGCCCGCAAGGGAAAGTAGCCAGCGAACCCATCTAGAGAGGATAGGAGAAGAGACAGGCTTGTAAGGGGTGACATAGGAGACCAACAACTGACCCGTAGGAGGGGAGCGCAAAGGGCGCAGACGGGAGAGGTAAGTAGTTACACAACGAGCAACACATAGAAGAGGATCGGAAGGAAAGTAAGGGTAGAAGACCTCAGATGACAGAGTTTTAGTATGTCTGGTAAGAGTGAAGACGACACCCTCAGGGGAGAAGGCCACCGCGTGCGCATCGAAGGCCCTAACATCAGAGACGCGGCGAAAGGACACCAGACATAACAGGACTGTTAGTTTAGCCGAAAGCTGACGGAGTGAAAGCGCCTCGTTATCTGGCCAACTACGCAGGAAATCAAGCATAAGCGCAACATCCCAAAAGTTTGCGTACTTAGGCGCCAGTGGTCGAGCGAGACGAACGCCTCGGAGGAGGTGACACACGGAAGAGTCCCGACCAACAGGAACGCCTCCCAGGGGAACATGGGCAGCCGAAATAGCGGAACGGAACAGGTTAATGGTACGGTACGACTTGCCGGTAGTGGAAAGGTCCGCCAAAAAAATTAAGAATTAGGGATAGAGGGGCTGTAGCGGGATCAGCCTTGTGTCGCACACACCAACTACACCAAGTTCTCCATGTGTAACCGTAGCTTCGTCGCATGCCAGGAGCCCAGGATTCCCATAATAAGGTGCGAGCTGCCTCCAATAGGCCTGGCAGCATGCTGGGTCCCCAGAAATCGTCCATGCCACCAGGCAAAGATTGCCTTCCAAGACCAACGGGTGTGGTGCGCCTTGAGGATCCGTCAGAATCGAATGGGAGTATGGTAGCCGAAGCGGATGAAGGCAGGGCTGAGCATGCCACAGGGGTGTGATCAGGAGAAGTCGAATCCCTCGTCTGCGGACTTCCTGGAGCGTACGCGTGATCATCGGGAAAGGTGGGAAGGCATAGGCGGCTGACGGAGGCCAGGGTTGGAGAAAAGCATCCACCGCTGCCACCTGTGGATCTGGAAGCCAACTGAAGTAGGCCTGCATCTGATGATTCAGGCGGGAGGCGAACAAATCGAGGTGAAAAGGTCCCTCAGAGTCGACAGTTGTTGGAAGGTTGCAACATCCAATTTCCAGTCGCTGGAGTCCCTCCAATATCTTGAAAACCAATCCGCCACATAGTTGGAGGAACCGGGCAGATATTCCGCCGTGAGGGAGATGTTCCGCTCCAGGCAGTAATTGAAGAGGGAGAGGGTCATGTCCGATAGGATCTTGGATCGGGAGCCCCCCAGACGATTGACGTATTGGACTGCAGAAATGTTGTCCATGCGAAGAAGAGAGCAGTCCCTGAGGTCCTGGGTAAAGCTACGGACGGCGAAGGAGCCGGCAATGAGTTCCAGGCAGTTGATATGAAGTTGCCGTTCCTTGGGGTTCCATGCCCCGCCTGTAGACGCGGATCCGCAGGTCGCTCCCCAATCCGACTGACTGACATCCGAGTCCAGGACAAAGTCTGGTAGGGAGCCGAAGATGGCGCGTCCATTTCAGGCTTCCATTTGGCGCAGCCACCATAGGAGTTCCACCCGAACCTCTGAGGTGATGGGGACCAGTTGGTCATAGGAGGGGTGGAGACGGAGGTACGTGGTCTTCAGGCGCTGCATTGCGCGATAATGTAGCGGGCCGGGAAAAATGGCCTGAATGGAATAGAGAAGGCCTACGACTCTTGCTAGATCTCGGAGACAGACGGTGTCTGACGACAAGACTCCTCTTAGAGTCTTCTTGATGGCCCGAAGCTTCTGCGGGGGAAGGCGGAGTTGACAAGACGTGGAATCGATGTCGAAGCCTAAGAAGGTTATGGTTTGAGTGGGCCGCAGCTCTGATTTCTCCCTGTTGACGATGAAGCCCAGGTCTTGCAGGAGTGCCACCACCAAGGTGGTGTGATGTGAGGACTGGACAGGCAGGTGAGCCAATACCAGGATGTCGTCCAGGTATATGATCGTCCTGATGCCTTGGGCCCGTATGGAGGCCATCACCGGTTTGAGGAGCTTTGTGAAACACCACGGCGCGGAGCTAAGGCAGACATGTGAAGTGCCAGAGGTCGTGATGCCAGCGGAACTGCAAATACGGTCTGTGGGCAGGATGGACCGAGACCGTGAGGTAAGCGTCCGTGAGGTCTAGTCTCGTGAACCAGTCGCCGTCCCGAAGGAGATCTCTGAGGTGTATGCCCTCCATTTTGAAGTGACGATAGGACACGAAAGCATTGAGTGCCTTTAAATTTATTACCGGCTGGAGGTCTCCAGACTTTTTGTGGACCAGGAATATATTGCTGGCGAAGCACGGTGGTTCTAGCGCTGGGAGGATGGCCCCTTTCAACTGCAGGGAGCCAAGTTCCTTGTCTATCAATGCTGATTCCTGAGAGGAGTAACGGGCCGGAGGAAGCAGACTGGACGGGGGCCTGGGAGAAGTCTATTAAAAACCTAGACACAGTTCGCAGTACCCATGAGTATGAGGTGAGCTCGCGCCATTTTGGAAGAAAAAAGCGTAATCGACCCGCGACCGGTATGTGTGGTAGCGGAAGCGCCGGGGTACTTACCCGCGGAATAGCGGCGTCTGGGTCTGCCGAAGCCACGACCGACGGCCACTCCCCGTGCCAGGATTGGACGATACTGCACGTTCGTGCCCTGGTATGAGGGAAGGCGAGGTCTATATGAGGTGTGGTAACGGCCGGTGACCTCTTGGTGCGCCGGCCCTGGAGGAAAAACGAGCAGTAGGGTGGAAAACTCGTTTTATGTTAGATTGCACCTTCTGCATATTGGTGTAGACATTAAAGGGATACTCTAAGCAACATGACCACCTAAGCTATCCTGCCTCTGTCCCCCCTCCCTCCGCTCAGCGGTTCAGCTGTAAATGCTGAAAACAGCTGAGAGAGGCGGAGGACTTTACTCCGCCCTCCCAGCTGTCAGTCAGCAGAGCGGGAATCAGATTTCTTGCTTCTGCCGAGTAGGAGACGTCATCACGCTTTCAGCGCGATGACATCTCCAACTCACCGCAGAAGCTGGCGACTCCCTCTGTTAGTGTTGCGCGCATCCTCTTGCGCGCAACACTAATCCTCAGAGGGAGCCGGGAGGAAGCCTGCCGATTGGCTGGTTTACGTGAGAGGCGCGCATCTCACGTAAACCAGAAGCCAAGAAGAAGGACGGGAGCGGAAGAGGAGGGAGGCGAGTATAAAAAAAAAACGCCGCTGGAAACAAGAGATTTTAGGATAAGTATTAGTTACACAAAAAAAATAAAAAAATAAAGATTTATTAAGGGGATAGGGAAAGGTTAGGATTAAAAAACGGGGGGGGGGGCGGTGATTTTTTTGTTAGAGTGTTCCTTTAACCTTGCGGTTCAGTTCTTTTAGGAAAAGATCTCCGAACAGCAACCCCTTCGCTGCAGGACCCAACTCCTTAGTGGACATGGAGGTTAGCTTGGCATCGAACCGAAAAAGCGCCGCTTTACGGCGTTCGGAAGAAATGCCAACATTGGCGTTTCCCAAGAGACAAAGGGCGCGCTGTGCCCATTCACGAACTAGGGCCGGATCGAGCGGGGTATTATTATTTAACGCCTCATCGGCCATGACGAAGATCAGAGGCAGGGGGCCCGAGACGTCCAGCAATTTGTCCTGGGCGCCGCGGCGACCCTGCTCTAGACTCGTCGAGGTTCCTTGCCAGCCTTCCCTATGAAGGTAACAAAGTAGCCCTTACCCCAGAGTTCGATGAGGACTTTATCTGGTAGAGTCGGGCGAGGGCATTCCGCCCGCAAGCATGTCCTGTCAGCTTTTTCCAGGGGGCAACGCAACCAGAAGCGCAGGAACTCTGCGATATGATCTGGGGGAATCCAGGCCAGAGACCTGGGGTGTGTAGTGGTTCATGGGTCAAAGAATGGAATGCCCCTAGCGTCCAGGATTGGTGCCAGAGTGTCCGAGGGCACTAGAGAGCGAGGGGCTGACGTGACCGAGTGGGGTATGACAGCCAAAGCATCGGGACGGGGCTCACCCGTCAAGCTAGGAGTAACCGGCGGGTCACCGGTAGTCTATGCTCCTTCCTCTTCCGGGTAATCTGCCCGGTAATCCATATCACAAGAGGCATCCTCGTTAGATACGAGAAAAAAATTTTTGCGGGGCCTTTACCCTTCCCCGCTGTTTCTGACTGGCCCTTCCAGGGTCTTTTACGTGACAGGGCTGCAGCCTCAGATTGGTCGGACTGAGTCAAACTGAGCTGGCTGGGCTCTGGAGAGCACCGGGGGGGGGGGGGGTCCTGCTGAGGAGGGGGTGGTAGAGCTGCAAGGCCAAGGTCTCTGAAATTGCCGCAAGGAACCAGGCCTTGAGCTCCTGATGATTTAGCTGAGGGGGATCCGTCGGTAAGTATATTTAAATAACGGGGCTCACCTGTAGCAGATTTTATTTACGTGTATCACGTATTCCAATATGAGTACTGTAAATACCTTCGGGGCTCACCCGACATACATGGGGGCAAATTTTAAAAGTGCCGCACTGAATGTTTAACAAGTTAAATCAAATCGGGGCTCACCCAAGGTAGCGGAGGGGTCCTGCAGGGGTGCGACCATTCTGTATAGTTGGAGGCGCGTGACTCCGTGTTTTCACCTTCCCGACATGAAAGGCGCGAATCTTCAGCTCGCGGCTGAACACAGTAGAGCCTAAGATGGCCGTCGGCACGCGCAGCGATAACGCCTATTGCATGAGGGGAAAAAGTCGTGCATTTGCCGATGGCGCGGTAGCCGTGGATTTGTGAAAAAAAAAGACAGAAAAAAACGCTACTGAAACCCGCCCGGATGCCGAGAGCAAGGGCCCTTGGTTTGTCGGGAGACCGGGAACACTGAGCGCACCCTGTAGGTGGGAAGTGCCCGCACAGCAGGGGGAAAAAAACAACCTGTAAAAACTGAGAATTATCACTAAAACAGTTAGCTAACCATTAAATGAAATAAGTCAATAGATATAAATTAGGCCTGGCAACCAGGAGCAGTTAAGGAAAGGTCTCACCTGGTCGCCAGCAGCAAAGAAAAGAGGGCGTGGCTAAAACAGACTACTCCCTTGTTTATTGGTTACTGCTGTTGCTATGTAAACTTTCCTTTGCTGCTGTTAAAGAGAATGCAAAATATGAAGCCTTCTGCCTTGATATAAAATTATATATAGCGCCTTCTGGATGCACTGATCTGCCCGCACTACCAGGAGAGCGAAGCCCCGCACAGGGCGCTATATGGGATAGCCTTTAAAGCAAGCATAGATCCTGTATGCTCATACAGGTTGGGAATTAAGCCCAGGTCTTGGATTGTGGAAAGTGCACTAGATAGGAGGTACCTGTATACTGAGGCACTACTGCATCTTGGGAAGCTCAACCAATGGCGTTTCTGCACCTCTTAAACATCATTCTGTACGGGGGGGGGGGGGGGGGGGGAATACTATAAAGAGAAACCTCTAGATCAGTGTTTCTCAAAACTCGACCCTCAACCAGGCCAGGTTTTGCAGATCACCTGGGAAAGTAGACGGAATCCTGCAATCACTGATCAGCAAATCAGATATCCTGCAAACCTGGCCTGTCATGGGGACCCGAGGATTAGTGTTGGGTGTATTGTCTTGAGCAGTGGTTCCTAGGTCACAGCAGGGCGGCCAGTCATGGGACTTTACTGGACCAGACTAATGGTTACGTATTGAAGTGTCCGCTCTGACCAGTCACCATGGGGGCCACCCTTTAACCTGTAGGGACCCTTACATGGACAGGAAAGTTAATGAGCCAGTGTCACCTCCTAAACCATGAACCCCTGGAGGAGGAGTGGTGTGATTGAAGTCCCCCCCTGCCCAGAGACTGGCACGAGACGAAGTGCTATGAACAAAGCTTTATTAACATCTGTACAGGATGAGCAGAACAAATAAAAAAGACAAACAGCCCCAGTTAACTCCCTAGAGCCTAGACAATATACAGAAAGCTCCGGAACGAGAAGCCGGGGGAAGGGGACAGACACAGCAGGTAACAGCCTCACTCCATGCAGAGTTAATTATCAGCATCTGCCTCTTCCTCCTCGTCAAACTCTCCCTCCTCCTCGGCGGTGGCATCCTGATACTGCTGGTACTCCGACACCAGGTCGTTCATGTTGCTCTCAGCCTCGGTGAATTCCATCTCGTCCATGCCCTCCCCGGTGTACCAGTGCAGGAAGGCCTTTCTGCGGAACATGGCGGTGAACTGCTCTGAGATGCGCTTGAACAGCTCCTGGATGGCAGTGCTGTTGCCAATGAAGGTGGCGGACATCTTCAGGCCGCGGGGTGGGATGTCACACACAGCGGTCTTCACGTTGTTGGGGATCCATTCCACAAAGTAGCTGCTGTTCTTGTTCTGGACATTGAGCATCTGCTCGTCCACCTCCTTCATGGACATCCTGCCTCTGAAGACAGCGGCCACGGTCAGGTAGCGGCCATGGCGAGGGTCACAGGCAGCCATCATGTTCTTGGCATCAAACATCTGCTGAGTGAGTTCTGGCACTGTCAGAGCGCGGTACTGCTGGCTGCCCCTGCTGGTTAGTGGGGCAAAGCCTGGCATGAAGAAGTGCAGGCGGGGAAGGGGACAGACACAGCAGGTAACAGCCTCACTCCATGCAGAGTTAATTATCAGCATCTGCCTCTTCCTCCTCGTCAAACTCTCCCTCCTCCTCGGCGGTGGCATCCTGATACTGCTGGTACTCCGACACCAGGTCGTTCATGTTGCTCTCAGCCTCGGTGAATTCCATCTCGTCCATGCCCTCCCCGGTGTACCAGTGCAGGAAGGCCTTTCTGCGGAACATGGCGGTGAACTGCTCTGAGATGCGCTTGAACAGCTCCTGGATGGCAGTGCTGTTGCCAATGAAGGTGGCGGACATCTTCAGGCCGCGGGGTGGGATGTCACACACAGCGGTCTTCACGTTGTTGGGGATCCATTCCACAAAGTAGCTGCTGTTCTTGTTCTGGACATTGAGCATCTGCTCGTCCACCTCCTTCATGGACATCCTGCCTCTGAAGACAGCGGCCACGGTCAGGTAGCGGCCATGGCGAGGGTCACAGGCAGCCATCATGTTCTTGGCATCAAACATCTGCTGAGTGAGTTCTGGCACTGTCAGAGCGCGGTACTGCTGGCTGCCCCTGCTGGTTAGTGGGGCAAAGCCTGGCATGAAGAAGTGCAGGCGGGGGAAGGGGACCATGTTGACAGCCAGTTTACGCAAGTCAGCGTTGAGCTGGCCAGGGAAGCGCAGGCAGGTGGTGACACCACTCATTGTGGCAGACACCAGGTGGTTGAGGTCGCCGTATGTGGGGGTGGTGAGTTTCAGGGTTCTGAAGCAGATGTCATACAGAGCCTCGTTGTCTATGCAGTAGGTCTCATCTGTGTTCTCTACCAGCTGGTGCACAGACAGGGTGGCATTGTATGGCTCTACAACCGTGTCAGACACTTTAGGGGAGGGCACAACGCTGAAGGTGTTCATTATTCTGTCAGGGTACTCCTCCCTGATCTTGCTGATGAGAAGGGTGCCCATGCCAGACCCAGTGCCACCTCCCAGTGAGTGGGTGAGCTGGAAACCCTGTAAACAGTCACAGCTTTCAGCCTCCTTCCTCACAACGTCCAATACGGAGTCCACCAGCTCTGCGCCCTCTGTGTAGTGACCCTTTGCCCAGTTGTTGCCAGCACCGCTCTGACCTACAAGAGAAGATAAGAGTTAGGGAGGACAGCTGTGCCAGGCTGGCATGATACAACAGGTCAACCCCCTGCATCCAGGAATCTGACAACAGGGAGGTCAAGCACTGGCCTACAACTCATTTGGTTCCCTGGAAAAATTTGCATTCAATATTTCTCGGAATTGCTGTTTGCCGACATAAAGGCCAAACAGACTGCTCAGACCACGCATTACAGGCGCAGTATGGAGCCGGATCAATCATGTGCAGGATACACGGGTCAGTTTAGCCGTGATGGCAGAGCTTGGCACCCCAGGTTAAACATTAAAGGGCCTTGGTTCCTTTTTAAAAAAAAAAAAACACATTATAGGCTGAGACAGGGTACATATAGTTCAGGAGCATCTGAGGTGTCAAGGCTTGCCGTCACTGCATATGGATGAGTGTTTCCTGTCACTTGGCAGGCAGAGAGATATATAATGAAAGGGCACCATGTAAAGGTACGCATTGCTCCTGTTTATGACACATTCAGCTTAACTCACCGAACACAAAGTTGTCTGGTCTGAAGATCTGTCCAAATGGTCCAGAGCGCACGGAGTCCATGGTGCCAGGCTCCAAGTCGACAAGGACAGCTCTGGGGACATATTTGCCTCCTGCAAAAAATAAAATTAAGTTGAGCAAATGTACCCCGTGACATCATAACACTAGGAGCATTGCCCTCCCCCACGTTACACACCTGAGGCCTCATTGTAATACACATTTATTCTTTCCAGCTGCAGGTCACTGTCCCCATGGTACGTGCCGGTTGGGTCAATGCCGTGCTCGTCAGAGATAACTTCCCAGAACTGGAGGAGAAACAAGACTCAGGTTAAAGATCCACACCACGACTCAAGTCACATCTTCACAGGCCTGGCACCACAATACTGCACCAGGGGTGCCATTTAAACAGGCCATGTGACCTTGTATCCATGACATGCTTAAAAACAGGAGGCACAGGAAGAACTCAAACTCCCAGGATCCTTTGTGTACAGAAGACCTGGGCATCTTGGGAGTCGTAGTTCAGAAACCCTCGAGCCCTAAAGTTTGACAGCCACAATACACTGCAAGGGAGGTATCCTAAGCATGTCACATGATGCCCAGCCAGACTAGGAGCCCCTGAGCATCACGGGACACGTAGGCGTCATACTCAGGAAGCTGCACGACCGACTGATCACGTGGTTTCGGGTCTCACAGGTGCTGCGTCTTTAAGGAGTCCTACATCCTGTCAAGACCCCGCCCCCCAGGTGACAGCAAAGCGCGCGCTCTGGGTCCGGCCTAGTTTGAATCTCAACCGACACAGACCTGCAGCGCGCGCCACCTGCCAAAGCCCCGCCCACCGCCTCAACCCGGCCAATCGAGCGGCGGCCTTCCGTGAGCGAGATGCACCTTAATCCACGCATGCGTTCCACCGGGCAGCCCCGTGACACGCACTGAGGGCCAAGAAAGACATGGGGCAGAGTAAGGGGGGGGGGTGGAATAAAAAAATAAATAAAACGGGGTGAAATAAAAGGAGAGCCGGGAAAGGCAGCGACAGGAGAGGGCCATGAAGGGGAGCCGGGCCGGAGCCGCCATGCGGGAGAGTGACACGTGCCTCCAGAGGCAGGCAGGGAGGCTCCGCGATCTTACCTTGGCGCCGATCTGGTTGCCGCACTGGCCAGCCTGCAGATGTACGATCTCCCTCATGGTGCCGGGGTGAGGCTGTGACGTAAGACGAGGAACTCAAAATCAACAACGCGCTGCTGTGAGCGACTGCTTCTAACCGCCCTCAGCGCGCTCTTTATAGGCCACTGGATGCCTGGCAAACTCAGGCACCTCACGAAACCCTCCGTTCCCATTGGTGAATGGCATGCGGCTGTCACAATCTGATTGGTCGAGCGGCCGTCTGTCAAATTCACTCCTTGGACACCTCTCCGCTGATTGGATGTTGTCATGGAGATACCAACTGTCGGCTTCGCTCTACTCCCACGGAAACGTTCAAATGATTGACGAGGCCGCGGATTGGCCGGCCGTCGGAATAGGCGCGACCAAGCACAGGCGTCCTAGAAACCACCGCAATGCGCTGAAGGCACCTACAGTTGCGTCACCATGAGAGCGGAGAGCCTATTCACAAGGCTCACTGCGCTCTTTACGTAACTTTACCTGCTGACATGACAGTCCTTGCGCTGCGCCTTGTGCGGTTGGGCTACTTGGTTACTACTAGTTGCATCCCCAAACCTGGCCTTTGGTTCCCGCTCCTTCCCTACACACTGTTTATCCTGGTTACCTTCTCCCTGTTCAAACAAGCAGCGCATTAAATAATAAAGCGGAGGTTCAAACACAAGCTGTGTCCATGGTTTCTTTAGTTCCACACGGTGTGAGGGAATTATCTGATATTAAAGCAGATGTACCACATTAAACACACTTTCTGAGGTAAAAACAGAAGCATAGAGCCAAAAAATGTATGTTACTGAATTAGAACAGCTGTAATCACCTAAAAGAAGACATTAACTAACACTATTTGCGATCCAAATCATATATTTCTCTAATGCACCCCTTTTTAGGGGTTCCTCCATATATTCAGGGTGTGTGGGTGTCTTTTTAGGGGTTCCTCCATATATTCAGGGTGTGCGGGTGTGTTTTTAGGGGTTCCTCCATATATTCAGGGTGTGTTTTTAGGGGTTCCTCCATATATTCAGGGTGTGTGGGTGTCTTTTTAGGGGTTCCTCCATATATTCAGGGTGTGTGGGTGTCTTTTTAGGGGTTCCTCCATATATTCAGGGTGTGTGGGTGTCTTTTTAGGGGTTCCTCCATATATTCAGGGTGTGCGGGTGTGTTTTTAGGGGTTCCTCCATATATTCAGGGTGTGTGGGTGTGTTTTTAGGGGCTCCTCCATATATTCAGGGTGTGCGGGTGTTTTTTATGGGTTCCTCCATATATTCAGGGTGTGTGGGTGTCTTTTAGGGGCTCCTCCATATATTCAGGGTGTGTGGGTGTCTTTTTAGGGGTTCCTCCATATATTCAGGGTGTGTGGGTGTCTTTTTAGGGTTCCTCCATATATTCAGGGTGTGCTTGTGTGTTTTTTAGGGGTTCCCCATATATTCAGGGTGTGCGGGTGTTTTTTAGGGGTTCCTCCATATATTCAGGGTGTGCGGGTGTCTTTTTAGGGGTTCCTCCATATATTCAGGGTGTGTGGGTGTCTTTTTAGGGGTTCCTCCATATATTCAGAGGGTGTGTTTTTAGGGGTTCCTCCATATATTCAGGGTGTGTGGGTGTGTTTTTAGGGGCTCCTCCATATATTCAGGGTGTGTGGGTGTCTTTTTAGGGGTTCCTCCATATATTCAGGGTGTGCGGGTGTGTTTTTAGGGGTTCCTCCATATATTCAGGGTGTGCGGGTGTGTTTTTAGGGGTTCCTCCATATATTCAGGTACTGTGGGTGTGCGGGTGTGTTTTTAGGGTTCCTCCATATATTCAGGGTGTGCGGGTGTGTTTTTAGGGGTTCCTCCATATATTCAGGGTGTGCGGGTGTGTTTTAGGGGTTCCTCCATTTATTCAGGGTGTGTGGGTGTGTTTTTAGGGGCTCCTCCATATATTCAGGGTGTGCGGGTGTGTTTTTAGGGGCTTTTCCATATATTCAGGGTGTGCGGGTGTCCTTTTAGGGGCTCCTCCATATATTCAGGGTGTGCGGGTTGCTTTTTAGGGGCTCCTCCATATATTTAGGGTGTGCAGGTTGCTTTTTAGGGGTTCCACTTGATATATTCAGGGTGTGTGGGTGTCTTTTTAGGGATTCCTCCATATATTCAGGGTGTGCGGGTTTCTTTTTAGGGGTTCCTCCATATATTCAGGGTGTGTGGGTGTCTTTTTAGGGGCTCCTCCATATATTCAGGTTGTGTGGGTGTCTTTTTAGGGGTTCCTCCATATATTCAGGGTGTGTGGGTGTCTTTTTAGGGGCTCCTCCATATATTCAGGGTGTGTGGGTGTCTTTTTAGGGGCTCCTCCATATATTCAGGTTGTGTGGGTGTCTTTTTAGGGATTCCTCCATATATTCAGGGTGTGCGGGTTTCTTTTTAGGGGTTCCTCCATATATTCAGGGTGTGAGGGTGTGTTTTTAGGGGTTCCTCCATATATTCAGGGTGTGTGGGTGTGTTTTTAGGGGCTCCTCCATATATTCAGGGTGTGCGGGTTTCTTTTTAGGGGTTCCTCCATATATTCAGGGTGTGTGGGTGTCTTTTTAGGGGCTCCTCCATATATTCAGGTTGTGTGGGTGTCTTTTTAGGGGTTCCTCCATATATTCAGGGTGTGTGGGTGTCTTTTTAGGGGCTCCTCCATATATTCAGGGTGTGTGGGTGTCTTTTTAGGGGCTCCTCCATATATTCAGGTTGTGTGGGTGTCTTTTTAGGGATTCCTCCATATATTCAGGGTGTGCGGGTTTCTTTTTAGGGGTTCCTCCATATATTCAGGGTGTGAGGGTGTGTTTTTAGGGGTTCCTCCATATATTCAGGGTGTGTGGGTGTTTTTTAGGGGCTCCTCCATATATCAGGGTGTGTGGGTGTGTTTTTAGGGGCTCCTCCATATATTCAGGGTGTGCGGGTGTGTTTTTAGGGGCTCCTCCATATATTCAGGTTGTGTGGGTGTCTTTTTAGGGGTTCCTCCATATATTCAGGGTGTGTGGGTGTCTTTTTAGGGGTTCCTCCATAGTCAGGGTGTGTGGGTGTGTTTTTAGGGTCTCCATATATTCAGGGTGTGTGGGTGTGTTTTTAGGGGCTCCTCCATATATTCAGGGTGTGTGGGTGTCTTTTTAGGGGTTCCTCCATATTCAGGTTGTGTGGGTGTCTTTTTAGGGGTTCCTCCATATATTCAGGTTGTGAGGGTGTGTTTTTAGGGGTTCCTCCATATATTCAGGGTGTGTGGGTGTGTTTTTAGGGGCTCCTCCATATATTCAGGGTGTGTGGGTGTCTTTTTAGGGGCTCCTCCATATATTCAGGTTGTGTGGGTGTCTTTTTAGGGGCTCCTCCATATATTCAGGGTGTGTGGGTGTCTTTTTAGGGGCTCCTCCATATATTCAGGGTGTGTGGGTGTGTTTTTAGGGGCTCCTCCATATATTCAGGTTGTGCGGGTGTCTTTTTAGGGGTTCCTCCATATATTCAGGGTGTGTGGGTGTCTTTTTAGGGGTTCCTCCATTTATTCAGGGTGTGTGGGTGTCTTTTTAGGGTCTCCATATATTCAGATAGTGTGGGTGTGTTTTTACGGTCTCCTCTATATATTCAGGGTGTGCGGGTGTGTTTTTAGATGAGCTATAAAAACTTCTATAGGCGCAGGGTATGGAGCTGAATATTAAAATGGTTTCCATAGGAACGGGCAGATTTGGGAATGCCCTATAGTGGTCAGAAATGTTGAAGAAAATTTAATGTAGGTGGTACAGGTAGGTATAGTGGTGTATAGGTGTATATACCTGGGTATAGGTAGGCAAAGGTGTGTATACGTATGTAAAGGTGTGTATATACCTGGGTATAGGTTTGTAATGTGGTGCATATACCTGAGTACAGGTAGGTAAAGGTGTGTATATGTGGGTACAGGTGTGTATATGTGGGTACAGGTAGGTACCGGTGTGTATATGTGGGTACAGGTAGGTACCGGTGTGTTTATGTGGGTAAAGGTGTGTATATGTGGGTACAGGTAGGTACCGGTGTGTATAGTGGGTAAAGGTGGTATATTGGGTTACAGGTAGGTACCGCGTGTGTTTATGTGGGTAAAGGTGTGTATATGTGGGTACAGGTAGGTACCGGTGTGTATATGTGGGTAAAGGTGTGTATATGTGGGTACAGGTAGGTACCGGTGTGTATATGTAGGTAAAGGTGTGTATATGTGGGTACAGGTAGGTACCGGTGTGTATATGTGGGTAAAGGTGTGTATATGTGGGTACAGGTAGGTACCGGTGGTATATGTAGTAAAGTGTGTATATGTGGGTACAGGTAGGTACCGGTGTGTATATGTGGGTAAAGGTGTGTATATGTGGGTACAGGTAGGTACCGGTGTGTATATGTGGGTAAAGGTGTGTATATGTGGGTACAGGTAGGTACCGGTGTGTATATGTGGGTAAAGGTGGGCTCATTAAATGCTGGGATTTTAATACGAATCTTGCCAAAGCAGGAGTAATACATATGGACGATCAGGCCAGAGACTGGAAGAGGAGCCCGGTACTGATATACATGCTGCCTCCCAGGTGACGCTACTCCATGAACATGAATAATTTAAAAGCATCGAGTTAAACCATGCGTGAGGTCATGATTAATGTAAGAATCCTTTGTCATTAAACAGACGGAGGAGCTGAGGTCAGGGTATAGCTGGATACAAGGACAGGATGGCCTGGGATGGTGGGGAGGTATGGA